>JADKLZ010000687.1:30371798-30388758 GCA_021533235.1 Biomphalaria straminea | reverse complement strand
TTCATTACAGATAACAAGAGCAATAACTCAACTGCTGAACGGAGTGCTCACGCCAAGTCTTGGTTGTACAACCGGTCAGGTGTTGGAGAGACATTGGAAGCAGTAGATGCAGGTATAGAAATGGATTTTAATTTTTTAACAGTGCTCTCGTGTTGACTCTTATACAATCTTATCTCACATTTTTATAGTAAAGACAGAAAGGCAAACTATCACATAGTTAAACATAAAACCTTGTCATCAAAAACTATAGTCTCTTTTTTTTTTTCACTTTTCATCATGCTAAAGTCAATTTCTGTTTTAATATACACAATTTGGTTAACAACAAAGCACTAAGCATTCAAAACTGAATAACTTTTTTTTGCTCCTCAGGATTAGGAATCTTTTCCCCCCTTAGGAATGATAACTCTCAGAGTGTAACTAGTATACATGGGACTAGTTCTTTTTTAGGCAACAACTCATTTCTCAATCAGGTACAATTATTTCTTGATCAGGTAAAATCATTTCTGTAAAAAGGCAGTGGCAATATCTTATATCTCTGAAAAAACATAGAAAATAATTTTTTTTTTGTTTTTCAATTTTCTTTTATTTGTCTATGCCACATTTGTTCTTTATGTTGTCTTAAAATATGAACAATTAAAAAAAAGTTCAATAACCGAATAAACAAAACTTCAGAATTACTAAAGGTTTATATTGTTGTTTTTTTTTTAAATTCTAGTTACTGAGCCCTACAGTCAAACCAACAGCAGGCGACAGGTCACAAGTAGTGACTAACAACATGCACAGTTCTGTGAATGGCTTCACAGACAGCACTCACATTCCTGTTTCTGATGTCCTGTCTTCAAGTAAGTTTTAATTATCAACATTTGTAGGAATTATATCAAGATACATTTTTGAAGAAAACAAATCCTATCCTCTGGGCTTAATGTTGTTTGTATTTTAGTTGTTTAAGGTAAAGGTACCACTTTCAGACCTTGCAGTCTATGGCTACAAATGATGTAAAGCTCATCTGTTTCTATGGCCCATGGTTATCGAGGGTGTCATGTGACCAACACAATGACCAACTGTCTTACTTCCCTAATGTATATCAGGTACCCATCAATCTGATGAGTGGACTAGATTCAGGGTCTTGAAATTCCCAGTATTCACCTGCATTCAAACTTCACCACCTCCCCTTTGCCGTTAACCAAACGATTTTATTTAATTTTTACACACAAATTATTTTTAATTAAATTTTTTTTAAAAAAATTTTGTTACAAAATATTAAAGTGATATTATTAACACATTTAAAACAACTTTGATTTTGTACATGGCATCTTTCATGCAATAACATGCTTAGTGCACTCTGGCCCAATCTCTTTTTGTAGAGATGTTGAGGGAAAGGTCATCTGAAAGGTTTGTGAGCTGCCTTTAGCAACTCAGCTCATGTTGGGATATAAACTTGAGGCCCCTTGATAGGCAGGGATGTAGATTATGTCCTGAGCCAAACATCCACTTTAATTGTATGTATATATATATATATATTTTTTTAATTTCATTTTTTGCATATCCATTTCAGACAAGAAAATATATTCCAGTGATGAATTTCTTTTATTACCTTTTATTTGTTATTTATTTACATATTGTGATTTTTTTTTTCATCCATAAGATTTATCAAGTGAGGATCAGAACACAAATGTTATTTCCAACAAAACTGACAACGCGATAAGCAGCATACACATTGACACTTCTGCTCCTCTGATCACCTCCTTTCAAAATGCCCATACATCATCACCCCTTCAGAATTATGACTCTTATCAGAAGATGCGATCACCGCCCAGGGACAAATTTACGCCTCACAGGCCCAACAGGCCACCAACAGAGAATCGAATCAGGCTGGATGATCTGCCCATTACTCCAGCCAATGGCAGCACTGCATCCATCAGTCCTAGAGATATAAGATTCAGGTATAAAATAGACTGTAATAAAAAAATTGGTGTTGATATTGTAACATAATTAATTAGTAAGCTTTAAAGTCTGGAAGACAGGATTTATTGTTCCTTTTTTTTTTCTATCTTCACCTGACTAGATCATATAGATAGTTCATGGGATTAGCATTTTGATGCATATGGAGATTGTAGAATTTTTAGTTTGGATTGTAAGGGATAAATAATTATTCTCTTGCGTACTCTAGTAGTCTGTGCTGGCTATACAACAATACACTTGATTTCTACTGTTTACAGAAATCTAGTTTTCTATCTCAATTAGAACAATACAAATATTATCATTGAATTATTATTAGTATTAATTTTACATTCAACTATGATATGATTTCAAAATTAAAGTTAATTCAAGTTTCCTATTGTTTTCAGCTCTGAGGAAAGAAAAATGCCTGGTGTATCAAGCAATAAATCAGGTATTTAATATATTTGATGGTGACATTTTTGACATTTTATAATTGTTTTACTATCAAAAAAGAGTTGTGCCAAAACTCTTGAAACTATAGGCATGTAGCCCTGGATGAGCTTAGCACTGTGACTGACATTCTTTAACCGAAACTCTTGAAACTCTGAGGGCGCGGTGGCTGAGCTGTAAAGCGCTTGGCTTCCGTACTGGAGGTCCCGGGTTCGAATCCTGGTGAAGACTGGGATTTTTATTTCGGGATTTCGGGCGCCCTTGAGTCCACCCAGCTCTAACGGGTAACTGACATTAGTTGGGGAAAAGTAAAGGCGGTTGGTCGTTGTGCTGGCTACATGACACCCTCGTTAACCGTGGGCCACAGAATCAGATGGCCTTTACATCATCTGCCCTATAGACCACAAGGTCTGAAAGGGGGAACTATTTTGAAACTCTAGGCATATAAGCCCTGGATGAGCTGAATGCTGTGACCTGACATTCTTCAACCAACAAATTCTGTTGAACGATTCACTATCAGTATGATAGATTACTAGTAAAATGAGTTTGTTGTTTTATTTGTAAGTTAAATACATTCCAGTAACATTTTAAAATGATAATTGAACTTCTGCACCATCTGCCTTGTGTGTGTCATTGAATTAAGTCTGACTACTCCATTTAACAAAGAAAAGTTACAATAGATAAAATTTATGGAACACTGAAAGCGGCCGAAATCCCTGACACCACCTCTCAACATTATCCCCATTCCCAGCAGATCTGCATCAGCTGCAGCTGTGAAAAAATATGTATCTCACAACTGGCAATGCTTTTCTTTGTTAATCTAAAAAAAAAGGTCTTACTAAAAATTAAGCTCAATCTAATAATACAATGTTGTTTTTTTTTTTTTTTTTTTTTTTTTTTTTTTTTTTTTTTTTTTTTTTTACATTTTCGGTCTTCAACTTTTACACACTCTGTTCTTCTACAGATGTGGCAGCACCAAGTGGGTCATCATCACTTACGCCACAGTCCACATCATCGCTGCGCCACTTAGTTCAAGATTTACTGAGTGAGCAGTTCCAAGAACATCACAAACATCTCAAGTCTGAGATTCGTGCCATGTTGGGACAGACTAGAGAAACAGACCAGGTGGATAGCTTGTCCTTTTTTTTGACCTTTGCCCTTAGCTTATTGTATTTGTGATATGAAAGCAAAAGCAAATTCTAAATTAAATGTTTAGTTTAAACATTTTAAAAGCCATATTTTTCATTTATATATATTCTAAAATATAGTAGATATGGTATATATTGTTTATATACTATATATCTTATGTATCTTAATCAAAATTTCAAGACATCTTAGCTAAAATTTAAACTTCACTTAATTAATCATGTTTTTGCTTTGTACTTTACAAAAAGTATAAAATATCCAAACGTCAGTATGTAACTATGCATTCAAAAGAAGGGCTGCTGACTAAAATATCTTATAATGGAAAACCTGAGATTGTGCGTTTGGTAGATCTAATTTTCTATTTATTCTAAGCAAAATGATAAGAAACGCAGACCTTGTTGGTGAATTCAGGTCATGGGTCAAACATATGTTATATTTTTTATATTTACCCACTTGATTTATTAAAAATACACAAATTCAAGAAATTGTATAGTAATCCTAAAATTGTTCTTAACTTTGTAGCCGAGGTCAGTTGGATCAACTCAAGCAGATAGTCCTGAGATGTACCATGCAGAGTTCATCAGAAATCTAATCAGGGAAGAGATGGATGACTTGAAGGATTACATCCACAAAGAGTTTTGGTCAGTGCAGGTGGAGGTCATTAAACAGGCTTTTCAACTTCAGGTAATTGACATTATAATTAGCAGTGAAGGATTGTTGTCTTGCACATCCCCTGGATCTGCTTAACATTTTGACAATATTGATTTGTGTGGTTAAACAATGTTAGTATACACATATGACACAACTGATAAGTATTGCATATCATATAAATACACTACTCAACTGATAATATGTATTGCCTATGATATACATAAATGCCACAAACTGATAATATGATTTATTTATCATACAGTCATTGTTAAATTAACATAATTTAAGCATGTGGAGATGCCAGGAAGTAAAATTTGTTTCTGATAAATTTACGCTTAGGATTTTGTTTGCTTGAACAGACTTTTTGGTTACTCCCTCCTGAACACTTATCAACACATCACAATTTACAACAGTACAAGTCTTTGTGGCCACCTAGGGCTTTATCCTTATTGGAATTTCCAAATTTAAAAAATGTATAATTTTTAGCAAAATATACATATTAAATATGAGGGAAATGAGATTATATTTACAAGTATTCTAGTTCTTTCCTCTATGACATGGTTTTAGTTGTATTAATATTATTAAGTGCATATATATTGATATGCTTGAAGAGGGTAGGGACTTCCACTTATTAAAATCTGGCACTTTTTTTAAAATAAATGATTTTAATAAGAATATTTACCTAGTCAACAATGGTAGTTGAAAATAAATATATTATGTTTTAGGAAAGGAAAAATACTTGAATTGAGATTTGTTAAAATATTCCTCTTGTACTTGACTGTACATCAAATTTTATAATATCTATTGTGACTTACATTTGATTTCAGAGACAAATGCAAGCTGGCTTTGCAGAATGTTTGATTAACCCAATACTACTAGATGAGATTGACAGGCTGAAGGAAGAGAATGCAAGATTGAGGAAAACTTTTTAACATTTGTGTCCTAGGCTGATATTCACATGAGCTGTCCTTCAACATCAGAGTATTCAAGACATCACATCTACTGTAGTACAGTAGTTCATGTCTCCTGAATCAAAGGTCATGCTATTTTTGGCACTTAGATTCCTAGTGATGAATATATATAGCAGTAATTTACTTACTGTATGGAAATGTATGAACACAGTACAAGTGAATGAGCTTACTTGCTTTAGTCATGTATTTGGAAAGGATTAAAAACAATGTGGAAAAAGAAATGGAACAAATGAGAAAAAAAAATAGAGAAGACTATTCTGACTCTCACTGTACTTAACCAGGTGTAGATGAAATGTAATTTCTTGTATGTAGTTTGGGTTTAGATTAGTTTTATATTATATATTTTATGTCCTACCAAGACATGAGAAGACATTTTAAAATCAAGCTTCATATTTGGTCACATTCAAAAATTTATTTTAATATTTAAATATTGGTCTTTTTAGTTTAGTCTTCTGTGGTAGAACTAATTTTCAATAGTCAGAACATTGGTGCTACTTTTTTTTATCAGAGATATCTAACAATAGTTTTTTTTTTTCATCATGTCAAATGGTTAGGAAAGAGTCTATTATCATTAACTCCTATAGAATCATCTGCTAATGAGAATACAATGATCTCAAAATGAAATAAAATACAAAATTTCATGAAACTAAATAATGTATAAAACAGGGCTACACAATATAGTTCATCAATCTTTTCAAACTTCAAAAAGCTGCATTTCATGCAGTGCAATTCTTTTGATTCAGTTGCTGAGCCCTATTCATGCACAGAAAAAACTGCAAGCGCAGGCCATCTTGAGGATGGCGTGGTTATAAAACTTCTCATCTCATCTTTGCCTGTGGTCCCTTATAAAACATCTCATCTCTACCTGTGGTCCCTTCTGGGGCATTGGCCACCAACCAGCTTCCTTCAGGCATCTCATTTGTGGGCTAGCCTCTTCACCTGTCGCACGTCTTGCCCATCTGCTTCCAAATCACTGCGCCATGTATTCCTGGGCTGTCATCTCTTCCTCTTTCCTATAAGACTTAGTATTAGTTTTTTTTTTTATTTTTTATTTATTGCTTTTTGCACAGTATATCTTTCATGCTAAAAGCACTAAGATTTGTGAACAGAATTTATGAGAAGCATCAAAAAAAAAATTTTTTTAACACAAGCATCTCAAGATTCTGCAAGTCTCTTTGCATGTTTTCTTTAAACAGTCCATCCCTGAGAGGAATATAGCAGTGTTCAATTCGTGGAGCTGGAACTTTTATCAACACATTTCATTTACTGTTTTGTAAAAATGACTTGATAATTGATTAACTTTATAGTCAGTACCGTTACTGTAAGGTTATTTCAATTTAAAAATGTCACTTTAAAAGTGATTTGGCAAAATGTTTGGAGCAGATGTTATATTTGCTGGACCTCCTGTTTTTTTTTTTTATTGTTTTTTTTTTATTTATTAAATAAATTTTTTTAATTGCTTCCATTAGTGCAACAGATTTGTTCTGTTACCCTTCTCTTCTGCTGCCTTTTGTACATACCAGTATTTTAACTAGATCTACCTAGAATGGTAATGATGTTGCTATATTTATTGTGTACAGATGTGCCTTGACAGTGTACAGACATTCATCAAATGGCATGTTTATGTTCATGTAATAAACATTTAATACTATACACTATCCTGGGTTGTTTTTTTTTTGTCAATGGTAAACTTGTTTTTTTTTTTTTAAGCTTATTAGGAATAAGGAAGTCAAGTATTTTGGACTCTGTTATAAACACAGCTGAGGAAAGAAGTGCATGACAAAAAGATAATATCGATCACTGGTGGATAATGCCTATGTCTACTCTGGATGTGGCAAAATATGTAGGTCGCGGTTGGGGCTGTATAGCCACATGAAATACTGCACTCCCCATTAACTTTTGAACTCAAACAAGCTTTATGAGAAACAATGGAATATTTCATTTAAGCCAACCGCAGGAAAAGGTTAAGCCAGCTGGTCCAGCTTGTCACTAAGTGAATATGTCTTGAACTTTTACATATTTCTAGGACAAAATCTAAACCTGTAGATTCATTTAAATACATAAACTAGAATGACATCTACAGATAAATAATGCTTAATTACAAATCTAGGATTTGATGCAAAGATGGCAGTGTTTTTAAAAATCTAGGTATGATAATTTTGCTATATATTTATTGAAAACTATTGACCTAATTGATGAATCTCAGGCTACATTGAAATAGAAGGCAATGAAAAAGCAGACCTATTGGTCGAAGAGAGTGAATAAACCATAGAAAATTCCTCTCAACCCAGAAGACAAAAAAATTAGGTCTCACCCAAATATCAAGAAATACGATGTCTTATGCAAGTTTTCCAGACATGACCAACATATGAATATTTCGTCTCAGAATCAGACACAAGAGAAAGAGACATGCCGGTAGCTAAAAAGTAGGGTCAAGTGAGATTTGCCTTTGTGGATCATCAGCAGAGAAAGTCGACCATGTCCTTCAAAGCTTCGTGTTCTGTCGAGAGGCCTGAGCAAGACACTTGTCCCAAAACCCTCCTATAGAAGAAATACTACATGGAGAGCTGCCAGATCTGGGAACCAATGCGCAGTTCGTTTCAAATTGAGGTCTACTCTTCTGAACCCTCCAACATAAAAAACGAAGACAAATAAGTCTCTTCTTTTCCTCTTTTTAATTGAGATTGTGATATAAGGAAAACAAAAAGACTCAGGGAACAATCAGGCAAATAAATATTTACATTAACAACATAATTAGTAAATCCCCCCCTCCACTCTTCCCCCAACTTTCACCAGTAACTGTAGCTATGAACATACCTATGTCCTTCAGTCCTTACATGTGGAGAAAAAAAAAACAACAAGGTTTATGGTACAGACTTGAACTGACAAGTTAATGTGGATTATGAGGGTGGCAAGCACAGCACTTAAATTTTCCTACAGCTGAGATATCAACTTGGTCAATCCAATGCCTTGAGACTCATAAGGTCAAAGTTGAGAAGATTAAGTTAAAGTGTGAAGGTCTTCAAAATGGCCGAAAATTGTCTTACTACTCGGCCCCTCGCTCTAAACCTGCATGACAAGCTTTTTTTTTTACAGATCAATTTAGCAAATTTTACTTTAGTATCAATGATAACTGCCGTCTGCCTATCAAACATTTGAAAGGAGTGGACAAGGCAAGATCGTTGTAGCAGATAAGGCAGAGGAGAGAGATTCCAGATATCTCTTGCAGTAGCGACTATGAATTGGAACATGATAAAAACAACAAATCATTTGCATATTTTAATAATCTTCTGCAATCATAAGTAAAAGAAAAATGTGTTACATGAAAAACACAATGTCAACGAAAGTCTAGAGCGCCATATGAATTTACAAAACTCGGATTCAGCCTCTTTTTTGTAAGTGAACTGGCAGTTGACTTCATGTAGCTAGGCAACGGCTTGTCCGGTTTCACTTTCAGTGGGAAGACTTCCTCTGATGTTCGTCTGCTGGTTTGATCACTTGTCACTGAGGCGAACGAATTTCTGTGCGATGACATGGACAAGTAAAGTGGAGTGGAAGAAGGCAAGAATGAGGCGGAGGACAGAGCGGAAGTCGGACGAAGGTCGATAATTTCAACGTATTCTTGGTCGGGGATGTGCTCGATATGCCAGTTTTTGCTTTCCCTCGAGTAGCTGCCAACTGTGGAGATCTTTCTCCATTTCATTGGATGCTCCTCGATGCTTGAATTTCCTCCAAAGGCGGACACACGCCGGACGTTGTTTCGAGCTCGGGAGATACCCATGGAAGATTTTGTGCTTGGGGAACCAGTCCTTGGTTTGACTAACCGAACTTTTATATCGGGCTGTTCTTCCTTAAAGGTGACAGAGTAAGTATCTTTATTCACAACAGTTGAACTTTCTTTTGGAGAAATTAAATATAGGCCTACAGTTTCTTTGCAGGATATACTTGATGATGGCTGCTTTAAGCCCAATGTCTCGTTGATAGTATTTGAAGTTTTTTCTTTGCACTTTTCCGCTGACTCGTTTGAATTTGAATGTTTAACATTATTATCGCTTACGTTTGCTGCAGCAGCGTCTTTATCAGAGTCGATAACGACATTGATCTCTTCACCTTTGACCTCGCTCTTCTTTCTCCTTCGACGCCTTTTCCTATGCTTCCTTATTTCGGTTTCATCCTCGTCAGCCCCTTCCGCGGCAACGCTGCTGACGTCGGCATCGTCACTGCTGCTCCCGCTGCCCTCTGAGGGCGTGGATGGCTTTGGGCGCCTTAGGCGAGGAATTCTAGGATTTGGGCGAATGAAAGGGAACAGGTTTCCTTGAAGGATATCTATAATCTCAACGATTCCCAGCATGCCGTGATCGTAAGCTAGCTGGCGACACGTGACGTCATAACGTTCCAAAATTTTTCCCTTAGGTGTGTCTTTCAAATTCTGAAAGTAAAATAAAGTTTCCTGTAACATTCATGAGATCAGTTAATTCTGGTTCTATTGACATATGCCTACTTCCTTTTTGTAAAGGATAAGAAAATAAAGTTTAAAAAAATATGTACTTAAAACAAAATCGAAGACATTTGAGGAATACAGTATTTCTCGTGATAATAGGAAGCGGCTATGGTTGACAATGTTTTTCTTACCACGACAGATGCAGTGTAGCTGTGATCTACTCCATTGTCCAACAAGAACTCGGCCATTTCCTCTTGGTCATTCCTAATGGCCGTCATCAGCATGTTCTCTTTGAACTAATAAAATAATATACGAGATGAGCTAAATATGGATCAATGAACAGGGGCGTAGCTAGGAATTTTCCATCGTTTGGGGGCCCAGGGGGCTTGACCACTTTGGGGGCCCCTGCATTTTGCGTAATATTTAATTTTTAATGTAAAATAACACTTATTTGGGGGCTCCCCTCAAGTGGGGCCCGGGGGGATTTTCAAATTCTCCCCCTCCTCCCCCACCCTAGCTACGCCACTGTCAATGAAGCACATCAAGCACTCCCACACAAAATTGCTCTATGGGCCTATGTAATGTATATATAGATTTATATATATCAGTGGCGTAGCAGGGTACCAGTGGGCCCGGGTTCAAGAGAACTTCAAGAGACTTTTTAAAAAAAAGTAATTAGTCATTACGTTTGATTCAGCTAGGACTCAGACAAGTAATAAAGTCTTAAAAATAATGTTGTGTACCATTTCTTAATAGAGTAAAACAATTTTTAATTGTTTCAAATGAATAAAGAAATGTTTTATAAGTTCTACATATTTACATTCTTAAAACACTTCAATGTGTAAAACTTTAAAATATTGATGCAATCCAAAAATTGCATTACAGGCGTCCTTTCAAGCCCCCAGGCAGGAATAAAGAAATATGAAGTTCAATATTTTAAATACACAAAATAAAGGAAACAAATTAAGTTTTAAAAAAATTGAATAATTAGCAGATGTGGCGCAATATTAATTCGGGACAATCAGGGTCATCCCTTCAGACCTGATGATTGTTTGTTACCTTGCACTTGAAGTTGCAACTTTCCTTATTTTTCTGTACAAGGCATTAACTCTTTCTCTCCGTAATTATTTACCACATTCTAGTAAAATCAACGATGATATCGTTAGTTCGGAGGGAAAGAGTTAATATTTCCAAAAACCAAACGCTCTCCCCCCCCCCACTTGTTTTTCAATTAATACTAATACTATCGATGATTTATAAACATGCATAGAGAGAAAAAGAGAGGCACGAACTGGCAACAATACTCCCCTGAAACGTACAATTAAGACTAGCCCCCATTACAATAAACATGAAGGAAAGCAGTTCCTTACATTAAAGTAACCCATGCTGTTGGTACATACACTCTAGCAGGGTTAAAACACGGGTTATTATTTTAAAAACAATATTAAGTTCCGTGGCAAGGTTTAGGATATTTTGAGGGAGCTTTTCAGATTTACAATATCTATCTTCTTTATAATGCCATCCTTAAGTTCTTTTATGGGCCCCGATTGGTTAAGAGTCATGGGCTTGACAGCCCCTTTGCGCCATTGCTGCTACGCCACAGGCTGTGGGCCGTGGGTCCAGGTTCATTGAAGCCCCTTCGCGCCATGAATGACACGTCAATAATACAGACTTCAGTTGAAATGTGAATACTTTTACAGATCTGTATCTAGATAGTGAAAAAAAAGAAACTAGCTAAAAAATCATCAATATACATAACAAATGATCTCTGACAATTTTGCTATTTGTTGTGGATTAGACGAAGCAGGAACTTTTGGCTACGCCTTTTTGGCGCCGTAGTCGATTTGGCGATGTCGTTTCGGCGAAGTGGTCGTTTCTTTTGGCGACAAAAAAGTTGTAAATTCATTATATTTATATGTGGTCATTTAAATTGGCCTTTATAAGGAATGATTCATCTCATTTGTTTTTTTGCATGTTTGCTTGTGTTCCAACAGTGTGTGTGTGTATGTGTGTGTGTGTGGGGGGGGGGGGGAGAAACGAACAATACGTTGGTGTCCATGAGATTTTGAAATTAATTTTGCTGTGTTACTTTTGTAGCGTCACTTAATATCATATTATTGTATGAGTTCTTCTATTGTTTATTAACCCGTACGGCTTAATAGTTATGCATGCAGTGGCGTAGCAAGTTACCCGTAGGCCATTGCTAGGATCCTCCTCTCTAGCTCTGTAGTCATCTTCCAAGACTCACAAGCATATAGAAATGTGGCCATGAACAGGGAGCGCTCAGTCTGATTTTGGTGCCGAGGACTAAGCCTTTGTCTTTCCATATTATTTAAGTTTTGAAAGGGCTGAAGTGAGTACTGTGCTATTCGGACCATTAGTTCGGGCTTTGTTCCCTCATCCGAGACAATAGCTCCGAGGTATTTAAAGCTGCTAACGCTAGTTAGCTTTTCACTTCCAACACTGATGGCCCGTATAAAGCACTGTTGGCTATTGGTCATAATTTGTTTGTTTTTTTCTGCATTTATTTGCATGCCATATGCTGCGTACGTCTTGTCAATGCGCATCATTAGATCGGCTAATTCCTCTTCTGTCCCTGCTAGGCCATGATCAATGTCATCTGCGAAGCGCAAGTTAGTAATTCTTCTTCCTCCAATGCTTACAGTACCTTCAAATCCCTCGAGAGCAACTTCCATTATTCTTTCAAGGAAGATATTAAAGAGTGTTGGTGAAAGTAGGGAGCCTTATCTTACTCTACCGTATAAATAATAGTGGCTTAAAAGTCAAGGTTTGTACAACTTCTTAACAGAGTTAAACGACTTAAAAGCGTTTTAAATGAACAAACAAATGTTCTACGTAAGTTCTCATGTGGGCCCCAATTGGCCTAGAGTCAAGGCCAAAGCGCAATGAACTACTCGCGGAATGGTTGCTACGCCACAGGTGTGGGCCCCCGTTGGTCGTAGGCCGGGGTCATTGAACCCCTTTGCGCCATGGATGCTACGCCATTGATATATATATATATATATACACACAACAATACACTCTTGCAGTCTACAAGAGGAATAAAAATCATCACCGCACTGACCCATGTCATGTTGATATCAGAGTTTCTTTTATCCAGACAGTCTTCCAGCCAATCAATATCTCCAGATTTCACAGCTTCATATATGTCCTAGTGAAAAAACAAAATGTTTTAGAAATAAAACGGTGAAGTCTGTACGATTAATTGTATGTGTATTGACATGAACAGTGTCTTAGAGTGTGTTCTAAGTAAATCTATGTTTTGATTTAAAAAAAATGTACTGCGTGTGGGCTAGAATGATGAAATATTTTTAAACTCTAAATGCTGAGCTTTTAGACTGGAAAATGATAAAATATATTAAAAGACACCATGAGCCACTATGGCGTCAGAAAATAAATGGGAACAAATTGAAAGTAGCAGTGAAAATTAATAACATCTTATGTCTGAATTTGTAGTTTGGATAGGCCTATTGCTATTTATTCACGTGAAACACATAATGATACACATAAACAATGTATGCTTCTTTATATATTAAGCTTTGATTTAACAATATATTTTATTTTGTAATTAAACACTTCTTTGATGCCTTATCACTTGCGATTGTACTAGCTCTTTTATGTTAGATCAAAAACTTCAACAACAAAGCGTCTTTTGAATAGAAATTCTTTTCTTTATTTGGTTGTGTTGCAGTACCGTGTGGATAGTCTAAGAGCTGAGCCGAAGGCTCTTCGAGCTCTTAGTTTGAAAAAAAACCTGTCTGAATCCGTCCGAGAACAAAAACAAACAGTAAAAAAAAAAAAAAAACCTGGGAGCGACCCGAGTCAATGTCTATAGGACATTGTTTGTTTGTTTGTTTTACATGTTTCGGAAATTCCTTCAGAGTTGAAGATAGTTATTTCCTAGTCCAAACCTCCCGCAGGACGACGGGGGATGGAAGCGGGCAGGGTTTGAACCCGGGACCATCGATAAATCGAAACGACAGTCCAGCGTGCAAACCGCTAGACCAGGCAGCATTGCTGTTTCCAATACCACTGGGTGGTACCGGGGGCCTCCACCATTTACCTTCGTTGTACCAAGCTAACTGTGCAGGATCCGCCATTAATGGGACGGTCCCTTGAGGAACAGCGCATGGATTGGTGACTGTGTTGTGGAAGCTTTCGTGCTACTCCGCGCCGTGCAAGAGGTGAACTCTCGTCCACCCGTGGGCACTCCCACGGGCATCCTGTATGTTACCCTTTCGCATAGCCACTTCCTCTAGTGAGCCGTTTCCACGCGAGCGCCACGTTGAGGCAGGGTAACGTGCTCGCGTGTTGCAGTACCGTGTGAATAGTCTAAGAGCTGAGCCGAAGGCTCTTCGAGCTCTAAGTTTGAAAAAAAAAACCTGTCTGCATCCGTCCGAGAACAAACACAAACAGTAAAAAAAAAAACAACCTGCGACCACAGGTCTGTCTGGGAGCGACCCGAGTCAATGCTTATAGGGCATTGCTGTTTCCAATACCACTCGGTGGCACCGGGGGCCTCCACCATCTACCTTCGTTGTACAAAGCTAACTGTGCGGAATCCGCCATTGATGAGACGGTCCCTTGAGGAACAGCGCATGGATTTGTGACTGGTTTGTGGGAGCTTTCTTACAAATTCGCACCGTGAAGGGGCAAGACTCTCGTCCGCCCATGGGCACTCCCACGGGAATCATATTTGTTACCCTTTCGCCTAGCCACTTCCTCTAGTGAGCCGTTTCCACGGGAGCGCCACGTTGAGGCAGGATAACGTGCTCCCGTGTTGCAGTACCTACATACTTTAGCGTCCAATGTCACTTTAGTTTAAACGTGTTTTAAAATTAAGTTTCTCACTGTTTAGAACTAGTCTACATAGACTAATATTTTTGGACGGAAAAAATAAACAGAAAAGATTATTGTTTAATCCTTAAAGTGCTGAGCTTTTTTTACAAAATGCATACGAGATGGAAATTACGATTCAAGTGTTTAGAGGCTTAGCTACCACACGCGTTTAAAGGGTTAAAATAGTTTTTTTTTTTAATTGAAACATTTTAAATTTAAACTTAAAGGCAAGCCATCGCAGGCTGAGACTTTGTTAAAAATTCATATTGATTTGAAAGAAAATTAAAAAAAATTATAAATTTACATTATTAAGAAAACAACATTAACGAAAGAGAATTAAATACATCTCAATTATTGGTCGTTTAATATCACGTGGAACTTACGCGTTTCTCTGCAGACGTCATTTCCGTTCTCTCCTCATCGTCAGGTTCATTCTCTCCTTTTGATTCTGGTTTATCTTCAATAGCATCTTTATCTTCCTCAGGGTCGTCCTCGCTGAGACTGTCTTCTTCATCCTCGCTATCCTCGTCTGAAATGACATTGTCACCATCGTTGTGATCGACAAATTCAACATCTCTGATGACGTCTGCTGGGACGGGGGTGGCGACTTCCAGGGTCACTTTAGGAAGGTGAAGGTCGTCAAGGTGCACAGCCTACATGGGATATATTTTTGTTTGGAAAAAAAAAAACTATGTTCGTTTAAAGATAGTCAACTTTTTATTTCCACAGGAAAAAAAGAAGAATACAAAATATTTTAAAAAGAAAATATAAGATGTAATTATAAGAAAACAATCAAATTATAAAAATATTTTTTTAGTGGCCAAGCTTATATAAGAGAAAGAATTTAACGCTTAAAACATATCTCTCAATAATGTAGGAGCTATTTACCTTTTTCGATATCAGACCAAATAATTATCAATAATTGTTTATTCATTTTTTAAAATTGATTAATGTTTTGTTGGGTAGAATTAAAACTCTAAATGTTACTTGTATTTTGTAAGTAATTTAGGCTAATTATTGAAGATATCCCCACTTTCTTATTTTCTAAATAACGTCTTGACATGCTAATATCGCTTAAAGCTCCACGAAACAATCCATAAATGTTGTCACTAACCTGCAGAACAGTTTTCTTTCTTTCCAACGTTAGCTCAACTTTCTTCTCGTCTGATTCTCCGCCATCTTGACCGCCAGTGTCCATACTTTCCTGTACACTTGCATTGTTTGCTAGATCTATGTGTGTGGACATTGTAGCCAGGTAACGCTGTGCACTGGTTGAGGGACAAAAATGTGAAAGAAATGTAGTCTACGTGCTACCTTCATGTTACAAAATGTAGCCACAGTGTCACCTGTCCCACAACTAACTCAAGTTGTTAGCTCATTTCGTTCAACATTAAAGGCTATACAAAGTTTTCACGTCCCCCCACCTTTTCCTTAAAGCCTATATAAACTGTTTAGCCTACACTTAATACATTTTCCCTAATGGCTTTATAAAATACAAAAACAAATGCTGCTCGTATCCTTCTTTTTATATTTACGATTTCATTTATAAATAATTATACGAATTAAAATAGATCAGGTATATTTATATTTTTTAGAGATTTTCATACGAAAGAATGGATAATCACAGTAATTTTTTTTTTAAATATATACCTTCATTTTAAGATTTTCTTTACGTTCTTTAAGGAATATAATTAAAGTTCCCCTTTTAGACGATCTATGAGGCAGATGATGTAAAGGTCATCAGTATCTGTGACCCAAAGTTAGCGAATGAGTCATGTGACCATCACAACAACCAGCAGCCTTTATTTTTTTCCCCAATGTTAGGTACCCACTAGAGCTGGGCGGACTCAGAGGTGCCATAAAGATCTCGAAATAAAAAAATACCAGTCCTCTCCGGGATTCAAACCAGGGACCTTCGGTTCAGTAGCTAAGCGCTTTAGTACTCAGCCAAAAAGCATGAAAGGAAAAAAAACAACGAGAAAAGGCTTTGGAGAACTCAGGTGGCGATATAAGGGCGATATAAGGGCGATATAAGGGAACCCTAATGAAAATCATATGAAAAATGATAATTGGATTGGTAGAGATTTTGAAATAAATAGACAATTGTCAAGGAAGACATTGGGACAAAATCACTCGCTAAATAGATATTAGGAATTAATTTTGTGTATCGAAGGAATAAGCTTGAGAATTAACTCTCCGTAGGTAACAGGTAACAACCTTATTATGCACAGCGGATACACCGAAAAGTTTTATATTTTAGGATTTGCTTCCGTAAATGAAAATCCCTTATGTAGATCTAATTTAATGAGTTACGTTGGGTCTTTGATTATTTCATATCAGTGTAGCCCATGGTGTAGCTTACTTTTCACTGGAAACTTGAAACAAATTGAGGTCCAAGTAATTGTGGACTAACTCTGAGTTGTATTGAAACAAGTAGAGGTTCAAGTAAATGCGGACTAACTCTGAGTTGTATTGAAACAAGTAGAGGTCCAAGTAAATT
>JADKLZ010000687.1:30347023-30362182 GCA_021533235.1 Biomphalaria straminea | reverse complement strand
TTTTTTTTTTCTACACGGTAGGGTAGCTACTACTAGCTAGCCCTCTTTATTACAAGAAATTAATTGAATGAGAAATGAAGAGCTACACATTTACATCATATATCTCAGTACTGCAAGATTTATTTCCCCTTTTCGATATCAAATAAAATTAAACAATGACCACTATTTAATGAATTAATGAGTTAATTTTTTAAAATTGATTATTGTCTTGTTAGGAACAATAAAATAATTGTGTAAGGTTTCAACATGATCAGAGACTGGAAACTGATAGAATTAACGTGTTCAAAATATGTACCAGACAGACAGACAGACAGACAGAGTTGATATAAGCTTTGTAAAAAACAATGTTCACATTTATATGTAGGACTTTTTCCTACTCGTCAACTGCAACGTTAGCAGACATGTGCACAGCCATATATAACTAATATTACTATTAATTTCCATCATAACAATCAATTAAAACTGGTTGTGAATACTCTTAGAAGTTGGTCTGTCATGTAAATTTTTTAACATATGTAAAAAATAACTTAATGTAACTTTTAAAAGAATATATAATTAATATCATAATTGGAGATTTGAATTTATGGAAAAAAAAACAACAATTCACTTTTTAGTGTATCCTGAGTATATGTACTTTGATAAGCTGTTGTTTTTAAACCTTGTGATAATGTATGAGAACTTTTAAGAAATATAAGATCAAATTTCTAAATTCTTTCCCTTGTACTACAAAGTGATTTTTATAATAAAAACAATAATAGTTTAAATAGCACAGTGACCTCTCACTTTGCGTCCTTGACATTGTCTAGTTCAGCTCTTTATTTCAATATCTCTTCCAAGCTTTCATTTTCCATTTTCTTTCGTTTGTTTTTTTTCCCATTTTTAAATGTTTCTTTTTTTTTTTTTTGCTGTTTAAATAATGCAAATTGGATCTTAACAACAGAAAACTCAATAAAGAAGATAGGGCGTATTACAGAGCTTAGAATGTAGCGAGAAACAAAAAATCCAAATATTGGCAAACTGGGACCTACCTTGTGCTGTCTCAGATCTATCAGATTATTTCATGTCATACATGAGTTCGTCTGCTCTATATCCAGCAGACGTGAACTTAAAATTTCAAAGAAGGCATTTCGTCTACATACTTCCCTAATGTCTTACAAAATGCCCAGCATTGATAAAACCTTGTTCTCAACTGAAACAAATATCGCTAGTAAAACTCATGCTTTCCAGTTATTCATTAATGATGTATTCGTCTGCACACATACACGCACTGGCCACGCCTGAAGGAATTCGTTAGTTGAAAGCTCTACAAGGTGCAGCAATGAACGCGCTTAGTTGAACAATGGCGCGCGACAAAATTTCCAATCGACGAGATCTTCGATTACCGTGTCTGGCAGAACTGGCGTTGCCGATAGTGCAAGCACGCCGGTTCCCTGGGCCTCATTTATTAATCTACCTGGCTTAAAGTTGACAGTTACACCTTCTTAAGGTACTTTGACCCCAAGGTCATCTAGGTCTAGGAAGTAATTATAATTTTTTTAATTAAAATGCCAGTCTTTGGGCTTACATTCAGCGGTGATAATTAAGTGGGAAATTGTGTGTCCTCTGACATAGTGCTCTTTTTGAGAAAAATTCAGACATATGTCTACTTAAACAACTCACAATTAGTTTTGCTATACGATCCAAATGATTTACAAGCATTTAATGATTACACATAGGAATGGGATTGGTGGTCATTAAAGTACAGTTCTACTCTTTAATAATGCCCACCGAGAACAAACTATATAATCAATCACCTTTACCTATCCCTTAGTCTGTTGGACCGTTGGGGCACCAAGCAAGATTCGTCGACCGTCCTTCTCCATTCCTCTCTGTCCTTAGCCTTAGTTAGAACCTCATTCAATGGCATGCCCGTCCATTCTTTTATGCTGTCCTCCCATCGCTTTTTTTCTGTCTGCCTCTTCTTCTTTTTCCTGGTACTGTTCCCTGAAGGAAGGTCTTAGCGAGCCCCGAAGATCATGTGCTATGGCTGTAGATTGTTAGCTTGCGTTTTTTGTTTACGATAGTTGGCAAGTCATCATGGGGTCCAATCACTGCAGTAGCCCTGTCTCTATTCTCTTGGTTTGTGATGCGGTCTTTGAATGTGACTCACTTGTCTACACAATGTTCTTTTCTACTGTTTCCAAAAAATTTAATTAAAATGAGTGTTTCAAAATTTTAAATTACGTTTTATATTTTTTTTCATTTTTTTTTAAAATTAAATATTAAAATACATAAAGAAAATTTTGCTTAAGAAAGTTTTTTTTTTTATGATATTTCTCACCTTATCGCGGCATTATTCCAATTTTCTATAATACAACGGAGAAAAAATAAATCGGTTTAATAATAAAGGGAAGTAAATCCATTTAATATTTTATACTTGTTCATTTTAATAATGTCCCTTTATTTACCAATTAGGTCAGACGTGGTTACTCTTGCTTAATTAGATTTAGGGCCTCCCCAATGCGCCGTTCAGACATTGGCAATGTCCGAAGCCTCCTCCCACCTGGTGTCCACTGATTTGAGGTCCTCTATGAAGGTGTGGCGCCAAGACGTCCCTGTCTGCGCTTGGTCTCAAAGTCATCGCAACTCTTGGTATGCGTAATTCATTTTGTCGCAGAACATGTCCCGCATACCTCTTGCGACGCTCTACAGAGCGTGACTACAGTCACAATATCACTAAGTGTTCGACTCCCAGTTCGACATATGATTTCCTTGGTTGAGACTCGATCTGTGTAACTGACTCTCAGAATCCGTCTCAGCCATTTTTGTTGAGCCACATTTAGTCTCTTGTCAATTTTGATAGATGACTTCCATGTCTCACATGTATTTTTTGCTGTTGGAATGACGATTGGTTGAGGAGGTGTATTTTTGTCTCAAGTCCAATGGCTTGGCTAGTCCAAATAGGCTGCTGTCTTTGGAAAATGCTCCATATTAAAATATTATGATGTCAGATTTTCACTATCTTTTCTAGTTTACGAGATCTCAAAGGGACGGACGGACGGACGGACATTTCACATAAAACTAATAGCGTATTTTCCCCTTTCGGGGTCGCTATAAAAAAAATAAATTTAAATTTGGCTAGAAGACTAGAAAATTTTTATGTTGAACAGACTACGTCATCGGTTACTTTCGCATGTTGGTCCTAATCATAAAAGAGTTAAATAAATTAATAGACCTTCTGGAACAATTTGAGTAATGTCTTCCAAGTTTAGATCTATTTTTATATAACGTGACTTTAAGTAGATTAATGCAGTCGTTTAACCAGGATTTTTTTTTCGTTGATGGTTGATAAGGGGCGGTGTAGAAAATGTTCATTCATTAATTATTAAGAGTCAAACATTCGCTCTTACGAAACAGTCAAAAGCAACATAAAGGAGAAGTTGTCTTTTTATAAATATTTCTTTTAAACTTTACTTGTTACGATTTCTCTTATTAGCTTGCAAACACATCATGGGTTAAACAGAGAATCATGCAATATTGCAAATTGATCTCAAAAACGTCTCCTACTTTTTAAAATATATTTTTGTCTTACAAAATCCGACAATTTATGTATTTAGTTTGTAAAATATTACTAGCAAATTGGTAGCACATTGAAGTTTCGGGGTCAACCTGGCAACCGTTCTAATGTTTCAATGTATAATGATCTTAAAATAAAAATTGGCTTAGATATTTTTAATTAGAGAAGAAGTCATTCGGAATTCCCGCATGTATTCACTAGAGAGATACGTAAATAAATAGATACTAGTCGACCGGCGGCATAGCATACGCCGCTATTTTCCAGGGCAGGACTTAGGCACTGCAACGCATGCGACCGCAGTGGATCCCGCACTTTCATTGGACCCAGGCTAATTCTTTAGGTGTATAAATTATTAAATCAAGTTACATGAAGTTAATTCCTTTTTCCAGTCTATATTTATTTATGTCTATCATGTCTATGCTATTATGTGAATGAAAATAGTGCGGATTTGGATACACCATTCCCATTCATTCACACCATGCTGCGCCATGGGATCTTCCCATTTACTTGTTATAAGTGAATTCATGAATAAAAAATACTATGAATGGAGCTAAAAAAATGGCTAATTGACAATAATTTACGCGATATTAAGAATAGAGTTGCACTCATGTAACAATGCTTTAGAAAAACAAATTTGAATGTTAATTTAAAACTATCTCTGCGAAGAGAAGTTCTATAATCTTAGAGTTGAATTCGAGTTTTAGATCTAGATCTAGGAATAGAGAGATGAGTTACCTTTCGTAATCATGTCTAATGAACGAATGTGCGTAATTTGTGATATTAATTAAAGTACTTCTTCTAAAGTGAAACCTGAGAGTATACTCTATCTGTGTGTTGTTGTTCTAGTTTCAATAGTCTTACGACACAATAATCTGGAAATACTTTTAATATTATGACAAAAATTGAGAAGAAGAGAATTATATAAACACCACTTTCATTCACAAAATAGTGCGGATTGGGATGCACCAATTTCCATTCACATCGCGTGCTGCGCCATGGGATCTTCCCATTTACTTGTTGTTTGAACTTTTGTGTGTTTGACCTTTTACTTTGAGGATTATATATATAGATTCCTGAGCATTTAGCGCACCGTCTTGTTGAGAAATCATTCATCATCATCATCATCAAACTCCATTTGAGTGAGGGCTTGAGAGGCTTAAATCCTCTCTTGCAAAAGCCCTGGACAGAAACCCTGCTGTCTTGCGTAGTGCGTAGGCGTCACCATACAGGTCGAGAAATTTTGGTTTCCCAGACCTGTCGAGACGGAGATCAGCAAGTCTGGGGCAGTCGAACAGAATATGAGACACGGTTTCCTCTTCTTCCCCGCAGCGGGGGCACCGTGAGTCAAAATTTGGCCATAACCGTGAAAAGTATGAGCCAACAGGACAGTGGCCTGTCCTGCACTGTGCTATAACAGCTTGCTCAGGCCTGGACAGCCTCCACCACGGGGAAGTGCGGTCAGGGCGCCTCATGCGCTCCCAAACTCCACGGGCTTTTTGGGACTTGTCCCAGCACTCAAACCACTTTTCCATTTCAGTTTTTTGAATTGTAGCCAGGGCATGGTGAAAACTTACAGCCTGTTCAGTTGGTGGAATTTGTCCTCCCTGGTGGGCCAAGGAGTCTGCAATAGTGTTACCAGTCACACCTATGTGACTCGGTACCCACTGCATTATCACAGGAATGCCATAGCGCTGCTTCATGTTGTGTGAGGCCATGATGACAGTGTCGATATTGGGAGGCCATGGTCCAGGGCTTTGCAAAGCCTGTAGTACAGGTTTTGAGTCAGTGACCACAACAATCCGTGTTGCTCTCAAATGTCCCTCGCCGAGATGTGAATCAATGACCTCTAGGGCTTCACAGACTGCCATGGTCTCCGCATCAAAACTGCAAACACTACCACATGGTCCAAAGATTTTAACTGAGTGGGAGCCAGGAAAGTCGATGTAGGCTCCATAGCCTGCTCTTTCGGAGTCCAACAATGCCGACCCATCAGTGTATGCAAAAATAGCACAGGGTTTGAAAGCATTAATGGTCTCCAGTGCTATTATTTGGAGGTCGTTAGAGAAATCATTAGCTAGACTGCTACAATTTTTATTTGTTAACATATACACATGTATTAAATGCAATCCAATTTATCAATCCACAGATCTTTACACTAGATCCAGATAAAGATAACATTAGTTATTAAGAGCAAATTAATCGCCCTGACATGAAAAAAAGGAATCAGCTAAAGGAGGAAAATGTAAAAAAAAAAAAAATTGTTTCTATTACAACTTCTTTTCATTAAATTTCCCTTCTGGTTAAGTGTAATCATTTAACAATTTTCATGTTGGTGTAGGCCAGTGCGTTTGTATATATACCAGATGTATCTTACATACAGATTCAACCAGGGCCGGTCCTAGCAGATGCGGGGTTCTATGCGAAACTGATTGCGCGGGGCCTAGTTTGTGTGGGAATAAGGATAATAAGTAAAAAATTAAGATTTTGTATAAGAAAAAAAACAACAACTTTGAATTCTATTCATTTTTTACTAAGTTACAAATTTCGCCCTGTACTTTACAAACCTTGTAAACAATGACATATTTATATGCCAGTGGCTTTAAAAGTAAATAAAGTATTGGGACTTTCGATTGTGGTAAAAATTCGACCGATTATTACATTTTATTACATGAAACTTTTATCGCGCGTAGGATTGACGTTTTCCGCAATGAATAAATCACAAATGACAATTTTGTCTATTTTTCTGGAGATTTTAAAGAGTTTTCAGGAGATTTCAATAAATCCAAGAGATTTCCAGGAACTTTTCGTATATATTTTGCAATTTAATAATTACACCTTGAATTAGCGCGGGGCCTAAGAAGCGCGGGGCCCACTGCGACCGCATAGGCTGCAGTGGCCTAAGACCGGCCCTGGATTCAACATTTTCAAAAGAATCGAACATGAGGCTCTATCGAACTGTTTACAACTGCCACGGATCGATACCTGTCAGGTATTGATTTATAGACTAATCGTCCCCGTACGCTTTATTCTATGCGCTCTACCCGACCCTTTCCCTTTCCCTATGACACTCGAAAAACTTTGATTTCAGAACACCGTCGCCCCCCCCCCCTCCACCCAAACACACACACAAAGATCCTCTCACACACAGCCTGACACGTATTCTCTTTCATACACACACATAGAAGAGCCTTTAGACCTGTTTGGATGACGCATTTAAATTACTCGCCGCTTTTAAGCTTCATTGCAACCAAAGTGATCGTACAACAGAAATGCTAAAAATAGCCAGACTCGCGCTGTCGGGGCTACCAAAGCTTGGGTATTTTCCCAAGGTTTAAGAGAAATAGTCTTTTAACATTCGGCTAGACTAGAATCTTCTGTTCTATATTTCCTCTTCTGAAATATCTGTGATAGTTTAAATTAATGTTATTGCGTTATTTGGATTGGTAGTTTGCATTTCATTTTAATTATTTAATAAGGTTAAAATGTTTTATTTTTTAATAATGTAGCCTACATATGAAAAAAAACAACAACATATTTCCTCCTGGATAATAAAGATTATTATTTATAATTATGTTAGAAAAGAACGAGTACTCATTCTCTGTGGCTGCTAGGGTTGAGCTTCATTAAATGGAAGTCACTTTATCTGTTTCCACCGAGGAATTCTCTGGTCATGTGGCAGGTCTGCAGCCGTACTGCCCTCTGACAGGCAACGAGAATGTTCCCAGGAATGTTAAGGGCCTTGAAGGTATGTGTGAGGTCAGTTGTTAATATCCCTTCGGTTGATATAACAATGGGGTATATTGTTGATTTACTTAACTTCCATAACGCTTATCTACAAGCCTATTGGCACGGCGATGTCAATAATGGTAGCAGTTTTTTTCTTTTTTGTCGATGAGCAGCAGATCAGGGCGATTAAAATCTTCCGACTTGTCTTCTTCTTATTCTTATCATTGTTAAAATTTATATCCGACTAAAATGCTATTTTTTATTTTGTAATTTCAATCTATTTCAATTTATAACATTATTTTTTATTTTTTTTTTCTGAAATTTTATTTTCAATCAAAGACAACGTTGCCCAGCCATGTGGTTGGGTTATGTGCTTCAGACTGTTGTTACGAAGGTCTCGAGTTCAAAAACCAGCTTGCCGTTTACAGTTTTTTCCTGACTCACTGCGGTATATGTGGGTTTAACACTACGCAATTACATTTAGTTACTTATAGAATCTAAAATTTTAATTCCACTTTATTGAACACGAAGATAAAAACTTTGGCGGGCAGTGCAGAATAAAGATTAAGAAAAATATTTCTTGGGATTTTTTTTAAAGATCTTGGGACTTTTTAGAAGCTATTCTTGGGGAATTCGATAACTCATTGACAGGAAGCCCTGCTCGCTTCTGCTTAGTCGAGACGTTATGTTGTATTGAAATGACGTAGATCTACACGCTTACAGGAGACGTAGAAATAGAATAGGTTCTTTCTTTTGTGTATTACTTATTTAAAAAAAAGTGTTTGTGTTTTATGTAGTAAATAGGAGAACAATTAGGTAAGATTACAAATATACTTACTGTGATTTTAATGTGGTAAACGATATACAAATAAACAACTAATAGTCTATATTGTTAGGTATGTGCTGTGTTACACTGACTATTTCTTATTTGGATGTGCTGTACGTAAACTATAACAACAGCATAAAACATAACAACAATAACAACAACAAACATAAACGGAACAACAACACAAAAGTAAAGAAAAACAATAACAACATAAACAACAAAATATTAACAACAAAACATAAAAACAAATCATAAACAACAACATAATAAACAACAACATAAACAATAAAAAATGAAAAAAAAAATAACAACAACAAAAACATTTTATCATATTAGAGTGGTGTCAATTTAATTAGACGACTAGCGGGGGTGGATTGAAAGTACTCTCCTGCGACGTAATCTCTGTGAACAAGATACTGAAATAATTGAACTTGAAGTTGAATAACATTCTGGATTATTTCTTTCTCTTTGTGAATAAGATGAATATGTATGTATGTAATGTATGTAATGTATATATGTATGTATGTATGTAGGCCTATGTATTTATGTATGTGTGTATGTATGTATGTATATAATGTATGTATGTATTTATGTAATGTATGTATGTATGTTTGTATGTATGTAATGTGTGTACGTATATAGGTAGGTAGGTAGGTATGTATGCATTTGTGTATGTATGTTTATATGTAAGTAAAGTATATATATATATATATATATATATATATATATATATATATAAGTATGCATGTTTATATGTAAGCAATGTGTGTGTGTGTGTTTGTATGTGTGTATGAATGTATAATATATGTAAAGATAGACATAGATACATATATTATATATATATGTATATATGTGCATATATATTTAGGTAGACAGACAGACAGACAGACAGACAGACAGATAGATAGATAGATAGATAGATAGATAGATAGATAGATAGATAGATAGATAGATGGATGGATTGATAGATAGATAGATAGATAGATAGATGGATTGATTGATAGATAGATATATAAATAGATAGATAGATGGATGGATAGATAGACTCTATATACATGTCTAAATTAAAGTCTTTATTTATGGTTCTAAATCAACTCTATTACATACAAAGAGAAGGTCTGCTGGACTAGAACTAGAAACGAAAACAAACAATCACGTGATCTTATGGATTAATTAATGAAAACTGATAAAGAAAAGGATTTCTAATCTGCTGTTGTATTGGAATAACTTTTATTAGCCAACAAGTTGCATTTGTAGGAAAAGTAGTAGCCTGATCCAGAAGTAACTCTTAAAATACACATTGGCAGAGTCCAATCTGTTTTGCTTTTGTATTAAGTAGGTCAACAACTATTGTGTGCATCTCACCGAACTTGTTTAGATACTTTTGTAAAACCTTTTTTTCTTTCTTTTAGAGCCTCATTACCTCCCATTGTCGTCTGCACACTTTACGTCCTCTATAAATGACGTCAACAAACTGTGTAGTGTTGAGTGTATTTCTTCTACTTGGACAGTTCATTAAAGGTCAGTAACCTGGCACAAAACAGACCTTAATTATAAATTAACATGCACTATCGGCCAGTCGGTCATTCGTAACGCCTATTGTCACATCTATTTCTTTTTTAACCAGTTTTTCGAACCGAATTAAATTAAAAAAAATGTCCTTGTTTCATCGAAAAGATACATTGAATCATAAATCTATCCCTGATGAATCAATTAGAAATTAATAATTCAAAATAAACATATATTATACTTGAAGTACATGTGGCAAGATAACAGATGGCCTTGATTTAAAATTATGAATTAAGACCCTAAATAGGTTCATTCCTACACCTTATCAAGCCTTCCTTTATCTCTACATTTAGGCTACTATGAGACATTTCAATAAGAGTTTAACAGTTTACAAATGACCCTCTAGTTAAACGCAATTAAAAAAAACGGCTTCTTACAACTAGTTAACATGTCGATAAATTTACATTTTTTTAAAAAAATATTTTTTTTTTGTTACAAATGTTTCGGGACTCGACACAAACTGTTAAGTTAATATTGAAAGAACGAGTTTTACACTGAACATTTACGTCTAATCTTATCTTATATAATGCAGACGTTACTTCAAAAAGAAGATGATTACGTCATACGTGACACGTATTTAGTCATGCATATTAACCAATGATCGAAATTCTGCCAAGTCACTGGTTTTCCTGGCTAGCTCAGCCAACTTATTCCATGCTCTTATATAGCACTAGGGAAGGAGTATTTGTACAGATTTGTCCTAGCATATGGGACAAGGAATGTGCCTTTATTTTTGTGTCTTTCTGAGTATTTTATTAAATTTTGTTTTTGTATTTGAAGATTATGGTTCAGTCACTGAAGGCACTAGTTTACTACACATTAGCGTTACTGGAACATTGGTTTAACATTAGAACAAGTAGTTTAATATTATAAATATTGTGCATGCATGAATGCTTGACGCGTAGGACGTAATCATCTTCTTTTTTGAAGTAACGTCTGTATTATATAAGATAAGATAAGAAATAGTAGTTTAACATCGGAGAAAGTGTACATCATCGGAAGCATTGTTTTAACATTAAATAAATCGATTTAACATTTGAAACATTGGTTTAACATTGGATACATTGTAACATTGGTTTAACACTGGAAACCATGTTTTAATTAAAGAAATTGGTTTAAAAGTGGAGACATAAGCTCAACATTGAAAACATTTTGCTTAGAAATCAAAAACTTTAATAAATCTCCTAAAGATGTTTTTTTTTTGTATAAATTGCCTATCCTATTAAAGACCTATGGAGTTATAACTCTTGTAACTAGCAGATATCCCCTTAAAACTCAAGTATCAAGAGACGTCGCAGTAGAACATTTGTATCTCGAGGGAAAGCTGTACTAATACTTGGAATTCTCGATAAATACTATGTGCCTTGGGTGTTGTGCTGGGTAGTGGATATAGTTTGTTTTTTTTAAATTGATCTCTTAAGATGAATCGAGATAACAAGATCTAGTAAGAAACGTTCATTGAATGTATTTTCCCGCCAACAGATGTCCTGGGAAGTGACTACTGCTACACCTCGTCGGGAGTATTAGAATACTGCCAGTGGAGTTGCTGTGGCAACAGAGATTCTCAGTATTGCTGTATGAGGTAAAGTACCCTGCGCTATGGACATGGGCGCCCGCAGGGGGGTGCAAGGGGGTGCACTTGCACCCCCCTGGATTCTGAGTAGCCAAATTTTAGCCATTTGTTTCGCACCATCAATTTCTAAGTAGCAACTGAACAAGGCATATGGAATGGGTGGCCACCCATGTATGAGCGCGCCTCTGAATTCCGAGTAACCACATTATATCCATTTTTTAAAATAATGAAATACATCTTCCAGATCTTTTTTTTATTACGTATATGTAGATTCAGTCCACAATCCAGGGGGGGGGGTGCAAGTGTACTATCGTGTACCCACCTACGGGTGCCCGTGCATTATTAATGAAAGAGTTTAATAATTAATAGTCAGGAAAATTTGGTCTTCTAAATCTAAATCTAAAAGCCTATCATTAGAATATTATAAAGTGCAGTAATTTAAAAAGTAGTGCTTCCAGTGGCTTCCAGTGAAAACAGTTGTAAAGATATGCTATTATTGTAACTAGAATAGGCAAATCTGTAGTTCATGTTCGATCATGCACGATTTATTATAGGCTTGCTACTCTTTGCACTATGAAGGGTGTCAAATATGTTATATCATGTTAGTCGTCACGATTTGTTTGTATTTGCACATAGCTATAGTTATTATGAATGCCACAAGGTCGACTTTCACAAAACATTATGTGTTGTGATTTAACAGAGATCCGCTGGTCGTCCACTGCTAAGGTATACTGATGTATGCAAACGAGACATAAAGCTCTTAAAAATCGACATCAACAGCTGGGAAAAAGTGGAATTGGATAGATCCACATGAAGAGCGAGCATTTCAGGAAGGTCCTGAATTGCAGATGCCAGACACAATAGTAGTAGAAAGAAGGTTGAAAGTACAAAGGATTGGCCTCTTTAGTCACACAAGAAGTTGCAAAGGGAAAAATCGTCTTGAGACGTATATTGCTACAATTATTTGGTTATATTTAGCTAAGGTCTAGAATTATTTTTTTTTGCCAATAATCTTCGATGTGATAAATGCTATATAGTTGCGGTCGGTGTCAGCGCTCGATAAAACAGCGGATTAAACACGTGCACCAGTTTACAATAGAAAAGATACAAGAATGTTCTTCACATGTCGTCATTCGAGTCAAAACGTTGATTTCATTCAACGGAGCACTGGCAGCAGCAAGAGCCCAAAAACTACAAGCGCTGCAGCATCATGAATTAACTGCATTTGTTGGGTATTTTAGTGATGAAACTGCAGATATCTCAGGCACTGAGCAGATATCTTTGAGTGTTCGGTTTGTAGATTGCGATTGTATTCGACCTCATTAGTTTAGTTCCTGTGGCTCATAAGTCATAGTTGCGACGCTTGGCAGCACTTGGAGATTGCAAAGTGGAAACATGACTTTCTTTCTTGCAAAATAAAAAAAAAAGCTAATTTGTTTATATAATTAATATTAATTAGATGCAGGAAGCTTCTCCGATTTCAATAATAACAGAAGATTTATTGGGAAAACATTTTTTTAACTGGGAGAGGACAACATTTACATACCGCACCGATCGACACACATCCTAGCAACGCCTTTGATAAAAAGAAAAATAGACATGTTATGAAATAGAGCTAAAAAGTAAAAGTCCCCATTGTGAACCTTGTGATCTATGGGGCAGATGATGTAGGTTATCTGTTTCTATGGCCTACGGTTGACGAGGGTGTCATGTGGTTAGCACAGCGACCAACCGCCTTCACTTCTCCCCAACTAATGTTAGATACCCATTAAAGCTGGTTGGACTCAGAGGCACTCTAAATATCCTGAAAGTTAAACTCCTATTCTGAACCAGGATTCGAACCGTGGACCCAACTTCGGAAGTCACCCCTTTTTTTTATAGCTAAATATTTGTTGAACTACTATGCAACACACTTTTCAAAATTAACAGTTAGCAATATTTACTGCTGAACTTTCCAAGCTAAGTAATTTTAGGTTTCCAATTTTCTATTAAATATTTTACGACTTATCAATAATAAACCTTAGAATTGGGGGATTCTATTCATATATCAATATTGATTAAACTCATCATGTCAGTTTTTAAAAATCATTTTATGACCACGTCTGAAAAAAATACTAAATAAAAAAAAATAAATGAAAAAAAAAGCTATTTAATATTTATACACCAGTACGGTTTAGAATTTTTTTTATTAATGATTATTTTAGAATGGCTTGTCATTTATTTCAATTTTCAGTCCGTACACCATCGCTGGCATTGTCTTTGGTGTTATCGCTTTTATCTGCACTATAGTGGCCATCATCTTCTGCATATGTCAGTATAAAAAACAAAAAAGCCAAGTCGTGGCGCAAAGAATATTTGTGGTCAATGGTAAGTGGGCTGTAGAAGTTAACAATTTGTTAATTTTCTGTAACAAAACATATTGATAATTCTTAGTAAAAAAAAGAGATGTTTCTACTTGCTTTAGGAATACTCAGTTCCATGTTTAACCGAGACCAATAGTTATAGAGGCTTCAACACTGACATGCAACGTCTCAGCCTGTGGGAAATTTAGACCAATAGCTTGTTGCCACGTCATTCAGACCTTTGACCTGGTAACGAGCTATTGGTCTCAATTGCCCACATGTTGGGACGTTGCAGGTCAGTGTTGAGGCCTTCTATACCGAATGGCCTCGCCCCAATACACTCACAAGCAGATCTATGAACAATTCCAATCCAAAGACAACAAACCCCAGATATCATTTCAAATATATCGCTGAGTTTATTCGATATTCTGAGTCTAAATTACGTAAGAGAGTTATCCACCATTTTATAACGTTGTTATTGTTGCTAAGGACGCTAACCAATGCCTCAACATTTAACTGTTTAAATTGATTAATGACTCGAGTGAAATGATTTTCTCTTCCAGGTCACCAAAGCCAGACTACGGGATATTCCCCAGCATACCCCCTCTCTCCAGGATACAGCCCACACTACGGCATGTACAACGTGCCTCCTCCGTCTTATAACAGCTTCAACTCCCACTCCAAGCAGCCTGTGGCGCCGCCACCCTACAACCACCCGGCCTCGACAGCGCCACTGCCACCCCCTCCAGCCTACTCTCCCCCACCCCAAAACCCGTTCGCCAAAGCGGCAGCCGAAGCAAACGCCATCAGACACTGAGTACAGTTGGTTGGGTTTGCGGGCCGGTAAACATGGTCGTGCACACAGCATGAAAGTTGTTGGTAATTGTTGATACATTGCATATAAGTCTCTGTGATCTAAATTTTGGTAACTATGTCTGGGTTCTTTTGATTTAATAATTTTCCAACGGTGAAGTGTAAGATTAATCACTAAATGATGGCTAAGAAAATACATGCTTAAATTTATTTTTTTCAATTGGACGGATGTTATATAAAAAAGAAAAAAAAAAACAAGAAAAGAAAAACTAAAAAGTTTATTTTTTCATTTGTCTACTTTCTGGTATCTGATCTTAAATGTTTATTTTTAAAATTTAGTTTTCAATGTTCAAAAATAAAATAAAATACCATTAGAAAATAATGAGGCATATCCGTTTCACAAAATAAATTAATCGAGCTGTATAGTTAGAGAGTTATCAATTAACAACTTACTACTCAATTACTTTATTATAAAATATAGAGTTGAAACTTTCATTAATATATTTTTTAAAAATGTTTTATGTAAGTCTAGTTTTGTTGGTTTAAGTTATTTCTTTTTTTTTCATCTCATGGTCTGTCCTATAACAAATGCGAGCAAATATGGATTACACTTGTAAAAATTTCTAATATTCGCTTTACATTTATACGCTGGTATAAAATCACTAGTTTAAAAAACACTACACTCATAGTTAATCTTCGGAATCGAAGACATTGACATTTGCCATTGTTATTATAATATATACATCTACGATGT
>JADKLZ010000687.1:30261181-30275265 GCA_021533235.1 Biomphalaria straminea | reverse complement strand
AAAAAAAAGTTGAAGTGTAGATCTCTAAATAGTTTTGTGACTGCGTGGTAGGGCAAAAAAAAAAAAAGACAACAAAAAAAGGTCAAGGACACACTGAAAAAGACGTTAGGAAATAAAAGCCCCAAATGACCCAAATAGATTTTCGTTTTTTTTTTCCCCATTTACATGAGTTAAAGGCTTGGAAGTTTTAAGGAGAGAGCTCCAACTGTAGATTTACAAAATAACAGGGCTGCGAAACAGAAAGGGGAGAGAATTATTCATAGCCCCTGTCTCATGTTAACAAACACTTAGCATGGAAAATGACTCGTTTAAAGCGAATCCCAGGAATCACAGGGACATCTGCATTGCCAGAGCGGTGGGAGTTGTTTTTTTTCCCCTTTGTATCGTGTTATCAGAGATCGAAGTGTATTGAACTGTGAGAATTTCACACTGACCTATATAATAACAATGTCTGTGTGAACTTTGAGGGAGGAGGGGGAGCTGCTTTATAAACATGGGGAGGGGAAGGGAGAAAGGGTATCTAAACATCGTTTTATTTTTTTTTAAACATAAAGTAAACAGAATTTCTCTTGTTTGTGTTGAGACAGTTGTCCATAAATGCTGAGATATCATTTGAACGTCTCTTTTCATGTGCTTGGAAAGATAGCGTTAGTGCCCAATATTGCTTAGCTGTCATTTGTGTTAAAAAAAAGAGCTTCAGTGTTTTTAAAAGGCTACGATTATTTTTTTTTTCGTCTTTGTTCTTATCTTATAATAATACAGACGTTTCTTACAAAAAGACAAAAAATGATACGACATTCGTGTGTTCTTATCAGTTTCTAGTCATGCGTATTAATGAATAACTTAGGCTCTGAGTTGGTCTCCCTGGCTGATTCAGACAAACCATTCCATACTTTAACAGCAAAAGGAAAGAAGGAATTATTATACATATTTGTCCTAGTAATTGAAACAAGAATTGCGCCTTTATCATTGTGTTTTTCTGAGTATTTTATTAGTTAAAGTCAAGGCTCAGTGTTTAATGTATAGAAAATTATAGAAAACCCAAAAATATGCATTCAAACCAGACTCACTCATAATTCATACGTCAGAGAACAACTCACACTTTTAAAGAATTGCTGTCCCTTTTGTTTTACAAATGCTTCGTAATATTATTTCTTGTCGGCTGTCTGCTTGTCCATCTAGTACAAATAGTGAACACATTGTTGCTCTCATTTTTCATACTCGGATCCAATTTAAACTCTGCACAATTCTTCATTGTCCCTAACATTATTTTGTTTAATATAGTAAAAAAGAAATGCATCTTACAGTATTTAGAAACATGGATATAAATGTGCAGTTCTTTCCCATAATATAACCTTTTTTTTAAAGGTATCTTTTATATCTTGTTCTGTTTGTAACTTTGCCTCTAACACCATCACTTTGTTTATGATCTAATTCAATGAAGAAAAGGGGGGGGGGGGGCCGGGGGGCATTCATTCAAGACATTGAGAGACACGCCAGTGATTTAGTAACTGATGTCGACTCTGTGGGAAGAGCTTTTTTTTTTGCTCTGATTTGAATGGAATGGAGTTTTGGAATCTGATAATAAGCTGGAAAGCAACCAACGAAACAAAAAACTGATCATTGGGTAGTTGGTAACGCACCATGTACCATGAACTGCCTCTGTAGTCTAGTTTGGATAGAAAGATTCAGTATAATCAAAGTAAAGTAACGGAAATCGTAATAGAAGTTTCTCAAAACGTAAACATATGGATTGTAGCCCCTTTATCTCCTTATTTATTCTTGTTACCCTGTTCGTATCCTAGCAACATTACCGGAAGCTACACGAAAGCCAAGACGCATTCTAGATTGTACTATTTCTTTGAGTTATGGGGAATTTCCGTTTTGCTTTTTATGGAAATCACTTTGTTATCTCATAGTATAATTTTACTTTTGTGTGTAGATCTCGTAGGTTTCAAAAAGAACGTGAAAATTTGAATATTTTAGACTGATGACCTCTTGACATTTTACTGCAACTTCTACAAACCTGTGTCTGAACACGGCTAAAACTACAGATTTCTGGTTGCGGCCATACTATACCTCATTATAGCATAAGCTTATGGCTTATGATATAAAAAGTTTCCCTTTAAGACCTTGTGGTCTATAGGGCAGATGATGTAAAGGTCATCTGATTCTGTGGCCTACGGTTAACGAGGGTGTCATGTGACCAGCACAACGACCAACCGTCTTTACTTTCCCCAACTAATGTCAGGTACCCATGACATGATATGATATGATATAAACCTGGTTAATGTTGTTTTTCCGCTATGTGAGATTGTTTGGTTAATTTAAGTTTAAAAATCGCATATATCGATAAAAGGCCCATGTTAAAAGCGTTATTCTAAAAATAATGAAGTCAAATAACAAAAAAAAACTATTCTTACTTTATGTTAGAATAATGTAGTAACCTTAAAATTTGAACTTTGACTATTAAAAAAACAAAAACAAACATAGCCAGCACGAGGCTCGAACCCTCGACATTTGTGTCATTACTATTGCTGTCTAAAACGTTCATTACTCTCATTTCCTAAAATCTCTATTAGATGAATACATATAAAACATATCCACGATATGGAGATGTCCTCTTTTTTTTTTTCCTTCTATATTGAACACGCATTCGCACCATTTCACCTTCCCACCTGAGTGTCCTATTGTGTTATTAACCGAATTCTGAGCACCCTTAACTCATGAAGATATAAGTAGGAACTATACGCTACATGCCAGAAAAAGCCAGGAAAAATTGTAAACTATTTTCCATCCTAATCAAACCTCCCACATTGTTTTTCCGATTACAAGTCTCCGGTATTCTCTCAAAACTTTCTTTTATACTCCATAGGCGCCCGAGTTTTAATTCAAATATGATCCTTTTTTTAGCTCATTCTGTATATTTATAGCAAATACCATTTTCACAAGGCAGTGTTAAAAGTCTTTATTTGTTAGCTAACTGAACTTTTGTCATCCATTAGCAACCTTTCAAACCATTGTTCCCGCATTTAGAACAATTTTCTTTTGTTTTGATTGTTCGACGTTAATGGAGACATGAGAGTGTGGCATTAGATTGACATGGACTTGTCAGAATATTGACTTTCTGCTTGACTTTAACTTTGGTTGACTCTGGGAATCAATGTCACTAAGGGATTTTTTTTTTAATGTTAACAAATAGCTTGTACTTGTACATTGTTGCTTTTGAAGTGGAGAGAGATAGGGGGAGAGAAAAAGAGAGAGAATGAGAGAGAAAGAGAGAGCGAAATAGAAAGATCGAAAAAGGGAGAAAGAGAAAGAGAGAGAGAAAGAGATAGAGAGAGAGATATATAGATAGAAAGATAGATAGATAGATAGATAGATAGATAGATGGGATAGATGGGATAGATGGATAGATAGATAGAGAGAGAGAGAGAGAGGGGGGGGAGAGGGGGAGAGAGAGGGGGAAAGAGAGAGGTGGAGAGAGAGGGAGAGAGAAAGAAAGAGTGAGAAAGAGTGAAAGAAAGAAAGGGAGAGAGAGAAAGAAAGAGAGAAAAAACAGATAGAGAGAGAAAAAGAGAAATAGAGAGAAATAGAGAGGAAGAGAGAGAAAGAAGAGAAAGCACAATAGGCGGATATTGAAATTGAAACAAAAAGTAATGAGTTTTGTCTTGTCGTACTCATAGCATAAAGAAAACACAAAACTTCCTCTGCAGAATTCTGATATACGACGGGATCTAAGTCTACTGGTTCAGAGCTCCTTTACTGGATACTAGACTCGAGTTGAAATTTTTCTGGAGAAACTTAGGCTTTCTATCATGGATTTTAGGAATGAGGTTAGCCATCAGTAAGTGGACTCTGGGAGAAATCAAGGCCGCACAAGGCACTTGTTCGCTGTGCAGGCTTTATGAAGCCCTGGTAACCCAGGAACATACAAAACCTTACAACATTTCATCGGTCTTGTATAACATTTCGGTCTAAAAGTAATTATTCCTCTCGTACAGTAACATTTTACAATAAAATCCCTCTTTTCTTCCACACCAAGACGAATGCATTAAACATCATTATTTAAATAAACAGATTTGGATTGGTCTCGTTATGCCGGGGAATATTTCTATCTTGAACACGTGGTTGATGCCGAGCGATTTGATTCAAATCTTGTAATTAAAGTATCTGGATAAATGTAGATCTAGAATTCACAATAAGACTTTCTTGTAGAAAACAATATTCAGGAACTTTATTTGAATAAAACGTATGTACAATGTAGATCAAATAATATGAAATCAAATCACAAAGGCTTATAAACAGAGCTCTAATAAAACATGACCTGCTCCTATGAAATTATTTTCTCGACTGCTGGGCGGATGTACTCCTGTCACGTGCCTCGCCAAATCTCTGGCGCTAACTAAAATGTCTTTATTTATTTTCAAATTAACCAATAGAATTCAAAGTTCAAAATTCAATCATCACTGGGAAAACCTGGAGTCACAACACGTATCTAGTTATGTTAATTAATTCCCGAGACCTATGTCGAGGGTTTATATTTCCATTTACAAATACTCTTTTACATGTGAAATATATACATAAATCTATAATGGCATATGTGACAACCCCTATCGCCTAATAAAGAACGCTAGCATCCAGATTGCTATTCCACAGGAACAAAAAAAAGAGTTACTAAGACCCAGCAAGTCTCAATACAAATCATTTTTTTCTCCATCTCCTGTGTCTATGAATATCTAGATCTATATATTCTCCAGCATTGTTTAAACAAAAGACAGTTTGTCTTTTGATCAGAGCTGTAGGGTTAGCGTTCGTACCACTAACCCATTCGGTCAATGCCTTTGTGAAGGGAAATAATCACTCAAAACATTTGTTTTCCCTGTTTGCTTAACGTTCTTGGTGTTTGCTTTGAAACAGGGATGACGAGGAAAATGTGTCGGTAGTACAGTGTCCTTAATGACGTTGTCAGATATTGAGCGAAATTGAAGGTTTGACAAATATTTTGCGAATTTGTGTGTGTGTGTGCGTGGTGTTGCATTGCGTGTGTTTAATTTCACAAGATATTGTTATAACTCTGCTCCTGCGACGGTGTTTATAATGCACAGAAGAATAATTTTCAACGCGAAACATGGATGGACAGTTTAAGGAGATAACTTCAGTAGTAGGTTGTATGTTGAACCGGATGTAAGACATACACGAGAGACAGGTCTATGTTACTTGATTTGATGGCTGAATATATATGCCTTACGAGATTGGTTGGCATTGAACACGAGCTGTTGTAACTGTATCTCCCCATCAAGGACGTAGGATGGCAAGACTGTTCTGGTAAATACGGGTATGAACAGTGTAGAGCAGGGGTTCTCAACCTGTGGATCACGACCCCTAGGGCCTAGGGGGGCGATTAACGATTTGCTAGGGGTCGCCTAAGATTACTGAAAATATGGATTATTATTGTATACTCTTCTATTACTGTATATGTGTTTGGGGAGGGGGTCGCGGCAGAGTGGGGATTGTAAAAAGGGGTTGCCGAGCTTAAAAGGATGAGATCCGCTGGTGTAGAGGGTCAGCTTGTAGTTCGATAGCTGCGCTTTGCAGGGTATATATCCCGTATGACCGAATGCCAAACTGAATCCTTTTGATGAGCTGAACGGTGGACCGTGTAACAGCGGTGCCCATAGAAAACACTTTAAAGACCAGCATATGACCTAGTTTGATGTAACTGACATAGCAAAGAGCACCTGACTGTAGGCGGCTTCTGAAAGAGACAGCTGGAGATTTCTAACAAAAGCCGTGGGATACACATTTGATACCAAGGAATTGCTACTGCCGAAGACAGAGGCAGATAGAGGAAATGGAGCCCCAACTGACCACCCACCATGGCTGACAATGGTTAAGTCGGCGCCCAATGTGGCCAAATAAGTAGATACCAGCAAGTTATGCGTATTCACTTTAAATACTGCATTACACCTTTTTTTTAAAATTCAGAACTGAAGAGATTACATTGCCAATAAAACATAAGCACATAAGACAATGACTATGTTTTCAGTTTAAACAACCGTTCACGTTAAAATTGTTCATAAACTGTCCAAACTTGACCGTCACTGGGTTGTCCATTGTCCTTTGTTGTAGTTATTGGGATCCTCTCGGAAGGATCTGTTAATATGTCCTATTGAAGCCCACAGATACCAAGAAATATAAATGCTTATTCAGCACAGCTCTTGACACTTTAGAGTCTGCATACAACCCACAAGGACTTAAATCTCACTCAAAATGCATGATCATTTAGGTTCTGAAGGTTACGGTCTTTGTTTACTAGTAAAGTCCAACAGTTCTGGGACACATACACACAGATAATTTTTATAGATGGTGTGTTGTCAGTACTCAGTCATTCTGAGACTGTGGAGGAGGCTTATCCAAACTGGCTCTGTTATCTTGTAGTCGCTGATATAGATAGGAGCACCAGCGAGTGGTCAAATATATATAACATCTTCCTTACAAAGTCGAAGATCCAAAATCATCTATGTTCCATATGATTTCCTCGGATAGTTCTCCAGCTGACAGATCAGCCCAAAGTTCCATTGATCTGGTGTTTTTATGTCCAACACTTTAAGCTGAGAATCAGGACTGATCAACAATACGTTTTATTTTATATTTTTCTAGACTATATAATGTTTTGTTTGTATTCAGCACTGGAGAGATTACATTGCCAATAAAACATAATCACATAAGACACTGACCTATGTTTACGGTTTACACTACCGTTCATGTTAAAATTGTTCAAAAAATGTCCAACCTTGACCGTCACTGGGTTGTCCATTGTCCTTTGTTGTAGTTATTGGGATCCTCTCGGAAGGATCTGTCCTTATTTCCCATGGAAGCCCAAAGGTTCCAAAAAATATAATTGTTTAGTCAGTACTGCCCTTGACATTTTAAGAGTCCGCATGCAGCCCAAATAGGTTACATCTCTCTCGAAATGCATGATCTTCGAGGTGCTGTAGGTCAAGGTCTTTATATACTAGTAAAGTCCAACAGTTCTGGGACACATACACACAGAAGGTTTTAAAGAAGGTGTGTTGTCGGTATTCAGTCAACATTGTGTCTGCTCGTTTCCTTAAAGTTCATTATGTCTATAGTAAAGAAAAGTGTGTTTTAGCCTATATTTGTATTGACTGAGATAAATTATTATTGTGGTTTTAAAAATTTGAATACACGAAGTGTAAATGTAATATGTTCATCTCATATGGAAGTTTGTGATAGGTGAGCAGAAGTGGAGCTGAACGGGTATGACATAGTCTGAAAAGTGTTGGTGTGCCAAATAATACCTTACCATAACATTAGTAAAATATTTTATAACAAGACATTGACTTGTATCTGTTAGTTATGTCTTTAAATGGAGAGACAATTAGTATGTTAATTAAAGTGTGGGCGACATCGTTCCGACCACAGCTTCATGCCCAGGCATTCATCTCATGGAAATGAGATGATCCATAGTCGCTTCGCGACTGACGGTGGCCATAGCAATTAAAGTTGTTGAAGAAACGTTAAGGATTAGTAAAATATCTAGAGAACTTGAGACATTTTCTAATTAAAATCTTTTTAATGCTATGTGAAGTTAACATTTGTATATTTGATTGAAAGATGTGATTTGATTGTATTTGTCACGAGTAAGTGTCAATTTATGTCACGTTACTGTGATGTCGGGGATTGTATTTATTTGAAATATTGAATATTGAACAACGACGATCCAGGATTCAACTGAGTAAATGCCTTGATAAAGAAATACTGGAACTTTTAGTTAAACTCAACATAAGTACAGCTTTGTACAAATAATATTAATGAAACTTCTGAGTCCACAAAGACATACTTTTTCTTAAATAAACATATTAGATCTAACAATACGACTCATCTAGACAGCTTCTAAGCCCGGACTGACTTTGGCGCACACTTTTTGCCCCTCTTTTCAAAATGTCTTTTTATTCAAACCAGCCAATAGATTTGAATCATGATGTCTGCCGACAAGCTATAAATAGGTGCCGGGTAAATCCCGAGGTACAGTTAAAAACCCAGATTTATATTTGCACACATGTTCTTACTAAATATGAAATACACAGATAAACCTAGAATTGCATATGTGACAGTATTCATATGTTCTCATTGAAGCATTTGGTACGTATTCGCGGGAGCACGTTATCCTGCCTCAACGTGGCGCTCCCGTGGAAACGGCTCACTAGTGGAAGTGGCTAGGCGAAAGGGTAACAAATATAACTCCCGTGGGGGTGCCCATGGGCGGACGAGAGTCTTGCCCCTTCACGGTGCGGAGTTGTAAGAAAGCTCCCACAAGTCAGTCACAAATCCATGCGCTGTTCCTCATGGGACCGTCTCATCAATGGCGGATTCTGCACAGTTAGCTTGGTACAACGAAGGTAGATGGTGGAGGCCCCCGGTGCCACCCAGTGGTATTGGAAACAGCAATGCCCTATAGACATTGACTCGGGTCGCTCCCAGACAGACCTGTGGTCCGCAGGTTTTTTTTTTTTTTTACTGTTTGTTTTAGTTCTCGGACGGATTCAGACAGGTTTTTTTTCAAACTTAGAGCTCGAAGAGCCTTCGGCTCAGCCCTTAGACTATCCACATGGTACGTATTTGTAAATATAAATATAGATTAACTTACTATACCAATGTTTCTTTAACTCTTACCCGCTTGTATCATGCGATACAAATATATTTATGAAGATGTTGTTATTGTGGTGTTTTACTGTTGTCGATAGTAGGCGTTGCATAGGACGATGTTTTGGTCCAAATCTCGCCCCCTCCCCACTGCAGGGTGACCATAAAAAAAACGCAGTGCGCTAAATAATTGACAGATTCCCTTGAAATTGTCTATTTCTACTAGCATTCTGGACTTCAACGTTCCAAGTTTTGTCTCCCTTGGGCTATTTCTTGACTTTCTCTGCGACCCTATCTTTCACACACACATACGCTCACACGCGCACAGATCACCCAGACACAGGACCAAAAAGTGGGAGTTTAATACATGTATTTCATTCATGGCAGATCTTTTTTGTTTTTTCTGTGTATTTTGGAGTGAGTGCATCAAAGTTAATTGCTCCTTATCGCATCTAACTAGTTCATGTAAGGGCTAGGTAAAGGATTTCTCCAAAGCAAGAAGCAATTTGTAAGTTACTCGACAAAGTGCTAAATTAGTATTACTTTTGATGTTGACACGAATCCAAGTAAGAGAATAGAAGTATTTCCAATTATTTTTTTTTAAAAAGGACCCAATGTTTTATTGACGTTGAGCACACAAGTTTGGAATGTTTTAATATTTTTTAGCTGATTGAAAAAAAAAACAGAGCTTGGAACAAGCAAATAAATTAAACTCTCCCCCCCCCCCCCATCTTGTTTTTTCTTGGGGTGACTATCAGCAGAAATAAGAGAGTGATCTTTCCTTTACTTCTTCTCACTTCTTCTTCTTGAGCCACGAAGAGAATTATATTTAGAGACGATACATTTAAAAAAAAAACGTATCTAATGGAAAGTACTGTATATATAAAGAAACAAGCTTACCTTTGCCTCATTAGTTATATAGATCGCAAGATATGAAAGGGGAAACTTACCTTATTTTTACTTGCTGATCACACTAATACGCGTTGGGAGTAATTAACCTTTTGAAGGAGCTTCTGTTACGTTCAAGGTAGGAAAAGAAAACAGATGAATTTAATTTTAAAAAGGTATAATTGAATATAATAGAAAGAAGATTGAGGTGCCTATGTACTCAGACTGCTGGACCAGATGACCTCAGGAGAGTGGACAGCACATGCAAAGGAGAGGGAGATCAATGTAGGCATTGAGACGATCTGTAATGACGGAGCTAAAAGAGAAGGTGGATAACTCTCCAGCAGTGTCTCATCGTCAGACAGTAGGAAATGACGTTCACTTAGTGATGCACCAGTGGACGATAAAAGATATTAATGATAACGGTGATGAAGTTTTAGCAAAACGTTTACACCAAAAAAATAATAATCAATGAATATAAACGAATACAAAAATTTACAATCCCGCATGCAGGCATCTACAATTTTTCTATAATAGGGATTATTTCTCTCTTAATAACTAATCGATAGTAGAAATTAAATATATCTTCAGATCTGATATCGCCCCCCCTGAACATAATCATGGTTAATCGAATGTATTAGTGTATATTTAGATTACATAAACGTCTATTGATAGGCATTTAGATCCAGACTTATACGTAAGTGCGAAAAAATGTACATCTTTTCATTTCCATGCATTCATCACAGTGGCGCTATAGCCCAATGAGGACTCTGTCCTGCTTCAACACATCCTTCCATTCAGATATTTCATGGGCCTTTCGTCTACACGCCCTAACCCCAAGCTGTCTTAGATCTGGCTCTACATACATCATCAATCCATCGCATTCGGGGTCTGCGTTTGGGTCCCCTGCCTTTTCGTTTTTTGCCTGTATACAATTTCTATTCATTTACTAAGTCAAATATTCCATCTTATACTTGCAGTCATTATTATTGAGTCATAATGACGCAATGTATTTAGGCATATGACCATTGTTTACTCACCGAACTTTTTGGGTGCTCATTATAAATGTAAATCTTGTAGCACAGTTCATTGTTTTCTTCTTAGGCCTTTGTATGAATCAAAGAACTTCTATTGCGTTTACTCTTAGAGATAAAATATGCACCAATCTTCGACTGAGAATTAAGAGACGTGTTCAATTAACCAAGTTGCTCAATTCTTCACGATCCTTAGCAGAATATTTTTCCCTTTTCCCAGCCAGTTTTTCTTTGGAAGATCTATTAATTATGATAGTTTGAATGATGACTTTTGACAGTGAATTGTACTTTACAGTATGACTGTGCCAGCTCAACTTTCGTCTCTTCACAGTATTGAAGAGTTCCTCCAATTTACCATCAAGAGTTTTTGTTTCCTGGAATCTGATACCCAGCAGATGTTTTTAGTATTTTATCTCAAAGGCTTGATTTCTTTTTTTTTTCAGTCTCAGCGTTCAATGTCCAACTGTACAACGACTTATGACTTAGGGGGTACAGAATCAACTAGCAAAGCAAACAATTTCGTTAATAATCTAATATTTAAATGTGTATCCCACAGCCTTTGTTAGAAATCTCATGCTGATTCTTTCAGAAGCCACCGCAGCCAGGTGCCCTTCGCTATGTAAGTTATATCAAGGTGTATGTATGTATATCCCGCATAGAAATTAAAACCGTTAGACCAATTTTGATAAAACTTGGTTGAAATGTTCCTTAGTTCACGGCGAAGACCGTTACCTCTTACCTGTTACCTATCCCTTACTCTGGTGGACCGTTGGGGCACCAAGCAAGACTTGTAGACCGTCTTTCTCCATGCCTCTCTATCCTTTGCCCTGTTTAGAACCTCTTTCAATCGTAGGCCCGTCCATTCTTTTATGTTGTCTTCCCACCGCTTTCTCTGTCTGCCTCTTCTTTTTTCTGGTACTGTTCTCTGGAGGAAGGTCTTTACGGAGACCGTAGTGAACGTTTAATGTCCATACCACTACCGGAGGGCCATAAAAATAGACAAAAGTTACCTACCCTATCACTATTGAAAACTAAACTTTTTAACAAATTGGATAAACACATTTTCGCACACCGCTTTTGATTTCGTGGCAAAGGAAAATAAACATGAAGGGAACATTCTCAATGTTTACCATAGATCTAAATTCAAAGCAGCAAATCAGTAATACGAAACGTAAGGCCCACAGGCCGTGGGTCATATCCGGCTAGTAACAATATAAAGGTGTAACTATGAAACCTCTTTCATTTAAAAATACCCACTTCCGGTCAGTATTAAGGAAGGATGACAAAATGTAGGTTGGAAATCGGAAAATTTAATCCTGCCCCTAGAGGCAACAATGCACGCAACGCTACTGCTCTATAACGGTTTTATTCACATCGACAGCCTCGGATTCAGGCCAGCCATCAAACACGCACTTCCTGTTACAAATGTTGTCATTAGATACATTCCTTTTTGAAACAGCTAAAACTAAAGTAAACACTAACAAAAACTATTAATGGTAGGATGTGGCTTTAAATACAACATGGCTTAACATGAACTTTGACACTGAAATGCATGCTGGTTTGATGATATGACAATCATCTCAATGGTACTGGGTTCGTGCCTTGCCCGCTGCCAACTTTCGCTGACCTGCTAGGGTTAGGACGTAACTCTGAGGAAACAGAACAAAAAATGTAAAACAAATCAAGATAGAGAAAGAAGAATCGCGAGTTTCTTGAAAATGATATAAAAACAACTACAACAAGATATTCTGTGTGCCAAATAACATGGTCCACTCGGGTAAAATGTCAGGTTTCAATATTATCAGAATGAATATCAGAAGCTATGAACTACAAACTATCAACAATCACACAACCCTAGCTCTGTCCATACTACATGAAAAGAAGTATTCGTGTTGAAAATCGATATTATTGTATTTTTAGTTCTATTATTTATATGATTACATTGTTAATATTGCTATTTATTTAATGAACTGATTGTTATGTAGTTACATAATCTAGATTTGTTCCACTAGAAGTTGTGGAACAAAAGGTTGAATATTTACAGGAGACCAACAGACTACCATTTGACAATCGGTTCAAGTTTATCAAGCCTACGAAATCTAAAAAAAATAAATAAAAATATTCCTTTAATAATAGTGGTACATTTGTTTAAAATTATAACCAAAGAGAATAATTAAACGAGTTTTCATTGACACTAGAAGTACTTTCGTTTCTTTCGTTTTCTCTTGTCAAAGTCTTGCGTTAATATCTGACTAGCTTCACTAGAGTTACATATTTTAATAAGTTCGCTAACTCACACACATACACACATTCACCCGAGTCTATGGCAAGATTTCTCTGGAAATTTAGATTGACCCTTGGTCAGTTTACCAGTGATCGGTCCTGTCATTTCAAGGCAAAAAATTCTATGAAGTATTACGTCAGAGATGAATATCGGCCAGCTAATAACGTCCAATAGCTCACCCACCCTCACCCTCCTCCCCTGCAGCTCGCCAAATGGTTCCTAACACAATTTATTGTCAGTCATTGTTAGACAATCCCAGTCGGGATATACAGACCGTGATAAGGGAAGTAATTGACATAGACACATATACATTCTGGTGAATAATACGTGCCAATACACAACCGCATTCTAAGCTTAATGAAGAGAATGGAAATAAACCATATAAGGTTATATTGCACTCAAGCTTCAATGTAACCAAAACCTCTTGTACTAAAAGTTTGAATTCACTTCATTGTTATATAGAGAGATTTCAATTCTAACAATTCAAATATAATAGAATAATAGAATTTTGACACTCATCATTCACATATATGTCGCTTTCCGGCAGAGTTACAGCATTCATGCATTCCACCATCTATATTAATATTACGATATTTTGTAACCGGGGAATAATGAGTGATTTGTAGAGAGAAGAAAGAAAGTAATATGTGGTGAAAGACTTTCATCCTTGCTGAGTATCTCAACGGAGCTCATTCACCAATCGTAAATAAACACATTTAGCCACGTCTTAATATTGATATGACAATGATAAATACGTATCACGTGACAGCCTTTATGGATTACATAATTTGTATAGAAGATATAGAGAATCACGTGGCTAATTGTTGTTTGTTTACGGTTGGTGAATGAGGTCCATTTGAGTCCACCATTTTGCTAAATGAATGAATTTGCTTCCTGATTGCACTATTATGTATGGCCTCGTTATGAAAGCGAGGCAGATTCGAAACTTCACACACAATGGCTTTGTATTTGTTTTTTTCTAACAGAAAAATGGCTCAATTTATGGACAATAAAATTATACCTATTGTGATTCCATCAAGACGATTAGTTTAATGATTTGTGATTAGTTCTCATATTCTCTGTGGCATTTTACGTCTCTAGAGACGATCTTTTCCCCTTGCAAGCTCTTGTGTGACTAAAGAGGCCGATCCTTGATACACAGCTGCGATCGCAGGTTGGGCATATGTAGTCACCAGGCGCCGTTGCAC
>JADKLZ010000687.1:30225930-30241852 GCA_021533235.1 Biomphalaria straminea | reverse complement strand
GAACCCTAGTGTTCCGTGAGGTCAGAATACGCAAGAATAGTTCAAAATCCAAGTCTTCACCGAGATTCGAACTCAGGACCCCAAGTTCGGACGTCAAGTGCTTAACTACTCAACCACCGTTTGCTTCAGTGGGTTATACTAAAGTAATAGTCTAGTTGCTGGTTGTCTATTTCGTTTAAAATCTAAGATTCAGGCTTTCAATTCCTCTTTGCTATTTTCTCAATTTTCCTTCGAGATATTTCCAGTTGGCGTGCGGGCATGCAACGCGTTCAACTTTGAGACACAGAACATCAGTGCTTTCACCAACAAATTTTCTAGAATCTGAGACAATTCAATAAAGAAATAAATCGACCAAATCATCCTCTAGTCACGTCTGCTTGAAGTAAATTGAAAACTGAACAAAATAAAAATCAGACTCTGATGAACATTTTCATTTGTCCCAGATTCTGACGATTTCGATGATACAAAACGTGGAAGTGATGATCCACATAAAAGACAACATGAAATTTCATATGAGATTTGTGAATTGATCTTGATGAATAGTTTTCTGTTAAGACGATCTTCCTAAAGCCGGGTCAGATGATAGTAACGATAAAATGAAACGTTATAGAGATAGATTAATGAAACCAGACTTTGCTCGAAAATTAAAAGAATAGACTAAATATCGAACTTTTTAAGTTCAGAAACGAATTATTCTGAGGTTGAATTGATCAGAGGAATTATTAGTTTCTCTGTAGTCACATAGTATTTTTTTAAGTTAAATACCAGACGACAGTGTTAAATCTGGTATTAAGTCGTAACATAAAAAAATTAAAACTCTTTTTATCGCTGGACAAACGTTTGTGTTGTATTTGTGTTGACGCTATACATACACCCAGTGCTACACTCTCGCAGAACCGCTGGATAGTCTAAGAGCTGAGCCGAAGGCTCATCGAGCTCTAAGTTTGGAAAAAAAAACCCTGTCTGAATCCGTCCGGACGAACAAATATCAAACAGTAAAAAAAAAAAAACCTGGCTGACCACAGATCTGTCTGGAAGTGACCCAAGTCAATGCTCATAGGGCATTGCTGTTTCCTATACCACTGGCACTCCGGACACATGGACTAGAAATCATGGCCGAAGGCTAGGTGATACCGGGAGCCGCCGCCATTTTCCTTCATTATACCACAATAGCCGTGCCGGATATGCCATTATTGTAACTATCCCTTGAGGAACGGCGCATGGATTCGTGACAGGTTTGTGGGAGCTTTCGTGCTACTCCGCGCCGTGCAAGAGGTGGACTCTCGTCCACCCGTGGGCACCCCCACGGGAGTCCTGTTTGTTACTTTTTAGCCTAGCCACTTCCTCTGGTAGCCGTTTCCACGCGGGCGCCACGTTGAGGCAAAGTGACGTGCCCGCGTCTGGCAGAACCTGCATTATACATAATTAATTGAAACAAGATTAAGTAAATTGTATTACTTTCAACGTTTAAAAAAACAGAGAAAAAGAATTTTCTTTAATTACAAATAGGACGTATCAGATCTCTAAATCTCTTGCGTTATTCTGAAATACTCTTTGACAAGATCAACATTCTCTCTTTTTTTTAAAGGAAACCTCAGAATTTGCTATTCTATTTCATTTACACGTCTCATATAAGTTTCTTCTGATTAGAAGATTCTACATCCTAACCCTAACCTCCCACAGGATTGTGGTTAATGCCAGTCGGAAGAGTTAGAACCCGTGACCATCGAATGAGTCGAAAACCAGGGTGTATTTAACTCTTTCTCTCCATAATTATTTACCACATTCTGGTGGAATCAACGTTGGCATCGTTATTTAGGAGAGAAAGAGTCAACACTAGTTTCTTTTACTCTGATTACCGATTTAAGACAGTTTATATGTAACAGCGTTTGGGGTTAGGGTTAGGGTTAGCTAAACTCATAGTTAAATCGGTCCAGTCACTTCGGGCGACTTTACATTTGACAATATACTGGAAACCCCTGAGGTGGTTGGCAGTAGAGTTGGCCACATGACACCCTGGTTAAAATTCGACCATAGAAACAGATAACCTTGGAGTTACTTTTTGAACTATCCGAATTTCTAGGTAGGCCTATAGGTAAATTCATCTTACTGTTAAATAGTTTGTAATTGAAATATTTATAAAAACTACATCTACAGCCTTAAAATAACTGGGGAGGACATTATGCTTGGAAGGTAATGATCTTCTTCAAGTCAATATTATGGAACTGAGTAATGTCCTGTAAGTCAATAATGTCGTGTAAGAAAGATAAGATTTAATAATAAAATTAGTAAAAAAATAATAGAAAAGTCAACGTCTTGCCACGGTATTTCTTACTCCTCTCTCACACTTATTCTCTCTCTCTCTCCCTTTCTCTCTCTCTCTCTCCCTTTCTCTCTCCCTTTCTCTCTCTCTCTCTCTCTTTCTTGCATTATCTCTCTTTCTTACTCCTTTTATCTCTTTCTCTTTCTTGTCACTTCTGTTCTTCATCTTTCCTTCTCTTTGTCTTTTCTACTGTTTGTCTTCTAAGTTTATTTTTTTTTCCCCTCTCTTTCTCTCCTTCTCTTTTAAGTAAACACACTCACACAAACACATTCACACACACAGAGTATTTTTTTTCTACTTTGTAAGTGCTCGGGGGACTCAAATTAAGATCTATGTTTCTCTATATCACCAGATACTGCCTTAACCATAGTCGACCATCTGGTACACAGCGTTCGAGAATATTTATTATGCCCTGAGAGAAGGTGACCGCAACGCTTGCCCATAGGGACGTCACAGTGGTAATTACCATTTCTTTTTTTTATACAGCAGCAAATATCTTTTTATTTATCGTTTAGTTTTCTAGTTCATGTAAAATATACTGACTCGGTTATTACAAAATTATTTTCTTAGAGATAAATTATGCAATATTGCATTGAAGACAGCAAATATTATAGCCAATTTCCTTAAATACATTCTATCTTTGAAATGCTGGGTAAGTAAAAATTAAACTCTACACCTGTATGTAGACTGGGGCACCTCTTATTAACTCTTTGACCTCGCAACGACGCTCCCATCGTTGATTCTATCCAGATATAAAGCTATAAATTCCGTCTAAACGTGGAAAATAATTTCGTTGTTAAAGAGTTAAAATCGCTAACTTCTGGGATCATGCTCAAGCCAATCGTTATAGAAGGCCCAACACTGACCTTCCACGTCGCCGCCTGTGGGCAGTTTAGACCAATAGTTCGTTACCACGTCACGGGTGTGACGTCACGACATATGACGCGGCAACGAGCTATTGATTTAAACTTTTAAACTTACTCTAGTAAGCTTCAAAAATACTAGTATGAACTTTTCTAGAAAATAAATGTTCATAAAGTGCGTAAGATTGTATCTTTATTATAGCTTTTTTTATATAGCGCTACTTTCATGCTTATAGCATGCTCAGAGCGCTTTGGTCCAATCTCATTTGTGGACCAGTGGGGGGGGAGGGGGTATCTAGGAGTTGGTTTCCCCGTGCTGCCTTTGGGCGCTCAGTAAACACAACTCTGCTCGAGTCGGGTGTCGAACCTCGAGCCCCCTTCTAGGTAGCCAAGCCAAGCCAAGCTCAAGCCGCACTTAGCCTCTCGACCACGCTTCCCACCACCATCTTTATTTCGTTCAGACTTTGTTCCCGAGAGTATTACTTTTGAAATGTCAAACATTTAATTTGAAGAATTTGGGTTTCATTCATTAAACACACATGTTAAGAGAGAGAGAAAGAGAGAGAGAGAGAGAGACAGACAGAGAGAGAGAAAGAATAAGAGAGAAAGAGAGACAGAGAGAGTACGCGAGAGAGACATAGAGAAAGAGAGAAAGAGATAAAGAGAGTGACAACGATACATAGAGAGAGACAGAGAGAGAGAGAAGAGAGACTGGAAAGGGATTATCTATTATCAATTTCTTTCTACAGAAATTCGAACCTCCTCTACGGTTTTTCACATATAACTTATAAAAAAGTTTATGCTAGCTATAAATGTCACTATCTAAATCCTGAATTTATTTTAACGTTAAAACGATAAAGTTAAACTAAAGAAACGAACTCCTAACTATTGAATCGCGCCATGCGACACTCGATGATCATTTCCCTATAATATTTAGATTTAATTCTTACAATTAGAAGCCAAATTGAAACGTCAGCTATATTTGAGAGATTTTCCCAGAATGCATTAGAGAAATAAAAAAGAATAAAGGTTGCAAATAATTTATATTCTCTTCTTTTTCATGTACGAACAAAAAGAAAGCAAGAAAGGGTCAAGAGAGAAGAGAGAGAGGAGAGGGAGAAAGAAAGAGAGAGAAAAGAAGAAAAAAAAAGGAAGAGGAGACAAATAAAGAGAGATAGAGTGAAAGAGAAAAGAAAGTAAGAAAAAAGAATGAAGAGAGAAAGAAATAGAGAGAGAAAGAGAGGAGAAAAAAAGAGGAGAGGAGAAGAAGAGAGCGAAGTGAAAGAGAGAACAGATAGGAGAGAAAAATAGAGCAGTCGGAGAAAGGAAACTCAACTAAAAACTCGTAAAAAAAAAGTCCAGATCAAATAAAAATTACAAACAAAAAAGACCATTTTCAACCATATTTCTCAACCGACAACAATTGGTGTTACAAAATCCCAAGAAAAACAAAAAGTGAATCAAGAAAACCATGCTTATCCTCTTCAGTAATAAATTGAAAGTCTTTTAGTACCAAAATTTGGGGAAAATCCAGAAGAAGAGACCCCTGACTCCCACAGGTCCATTAGACAACTCGCCTACTTCACCCAAACCCTAGTCTAAGCTTGCATGACAAATTCTATAATTCCCCAAAGAGCCGACAAACATGACATTGACCTTCCTCAGTCACGTGGCCAACGCTTTATTTTTGCGTTTAAACCTTACAATAATAAATCACGTTTCCAAGACCATTAGAAATGTTGTTCTTGAGCCGCCTCGCGTTTGTTATTATAACATGTAGTGAAATGTGTTGAGACAGATTAGCGGAGCTCTCTAGTTCTGGCTTGACTGGACACAACGGGAGAAGGAGACACATGGTCATCTCAATAATAATAATAATAGGCTTGTCTTCGAGTCCGAAGATTAGTGAGGAATACAGTGTTTCCCGTGGCTGTGCAGTCCCAGCTGTGACCTACATATTTTGCCACATCCAGGGCAAGCAAAACCATTGTCTCAATGAAATACGCTTGAACCTCACGGTGCATGTAAAGTTCTGTTACTGCTTCTAGTTTGCCTGTTGTTTTTTTTACAAAGCTTATATCAGCTCACCCTGTCTTTCTGGTATAAAGTTTCTGCACTTTATTTCTCCAACACCCTATCTCGGATAAGGCTGACATTTTACACAACATTTTATATTTATCTGACAACACAACAATCAATGGAAGAAAAACAAACAAATTAGTTAATTAATTGTTTGGCTTCTCGAACAAGGGCAATAAATCGTACTTGGCTGAGATGGTGACATAAGCTGAATTAGTTTCTTATATAGGTCGCCGCTATAAAGGAAGTTTGAAACAAAAAAAAGATAACAATGCAACCTTCTATTTTTCATAACCATCCCATTAGCGGAATGGTTAGCATGTCGGCTTGCAGAGGCTTGAGTCATGAGTTCGATTGTTTTTGTTTTTTTAAATAGTTTTTAAAAATGCTTTTAAAATGCGATTACATGGCAAAATTCACACACAGATATCACCTTTTTTATCCCCCCATTCCATTTAATTAACTGGTCTAGATAAGGGATAGCATCATAGCAAAATGAGAAAGCTAAAGGCGCTGAACAGAAACAATTGGTAAAATATTTCTAATCTCCCAGATTCCATGTTGTTGTTCTGGAGCTATTAAAAATGTATAACATGACTGATTCAAACATATTGATACAATGACACTTTGTATAAACATGTTTTCAAATTATTCTTTTATGTTTTTAATATTGGGGGCGTAGTATTTGAGTGATAAAGCTTCGGAAAAAAAAAGGTCCCGGGTTCGAATCTCAGGGATTTTTAGAACATCACGGAGTGCACCCAACTCTAATTGGTATCTGACTTAAGTTGGGGACAGAAAGGGCGGTTAGTCGTTGATGGACTTGGAATGAGCAGTTGACCCCCATTAACCATCGCGCTTCTGACTGACATTGCAACCTTGGCTCCACACACCCCTTCCCTTCTCTGGCTTTCTTTTTTTTTTCTTTCTCTTGTCATGTTTCTGTAAACATGGCGCGATCGCGTTGTTAGAGTGGCCTTTATTGAAACGGATCAATACGCAGGCCAGGGCCAGGAGATGACCATCTTTTCAATCATCTGTAAACTGGTCCAAGGTGGAATGGAATTTTGATACCGGCATCTCCAGATCGATAATGAAAATGACATACACTTGCTGGTAACTAAATATCTCATTAGCCGCTCAATAGCAAACAATAAAGGTTTAAAAATAAAACAAGGGCTTTAACCTTTTTCCACAATGACATTTTACGACAAGCTAAGAATCGAATCCGTCTTAATCCTTATAGATCGATACTTTGTCGATATCTTTAAGCATCTTCGATACATCAGGTTCCTTTTTAAGTTTGAAGTTTGCTTTCATACATCTACTTATCCTCTGAAATAATCGGATCTTGTGATCAATGGGGGCAGATGATGTAAAGGTCATCTGTTTCTGTGGCCCAAGGTTAACGATGTTGTCATGTGGCCAACATAACGACCAACCGCCTTTACTCCCCCCCCCAACTAATGTCAGATACCCATTAGAACTGGGTGGACTCAGGGGCGCCCGAATATCCTGAAGTTAAAAATCCTAGTCTTCACCAGGTTTCGACCCAGGGACCTCAGTTCGGAAGCCAAGCGCTTTACCGTTAAGCCATCCCGCTTCTTCGTGAAGTATAAGTTAACACCTTAAGACAATAGCGATGTACGTAGATAAATTTGATCTTAACAGGGCATTCTCCTGAGATACATATCAGAGATAAACTAGTCAGTGGCCTCCAGGTCAGACAGTTCTCCATTTTCTAAGAATTCTAAAGGTGTGTTCTGTGGCAGTGGTTCTCAAACTGTGCTACGTGGATCCCCAGAAGTCTGTGTATAGACCATAGAAGGTCCTTGAAAGGATAAAAGTTCCATACAATCCGATATTTTAATTATAATTGGTTGCAGAGAGTTGAATAATGCTAGAGAATATCGAAATATGCGTTATGGGGAGACAAATCAGGCTGTATTGAGATTCGCCAATATTATATGGCTTTTTAAGGCCCCCTGAACTGAAAAAGTTTGAGAACATCTGTTCTTGTGTATTTTGTTCGGATCCCTTAATGAAGCATCTTTGAAAAACGTTGTCAACATTCTGTGGTGACATCCGACAGTGAATTGTAAGTTGTCAGTAGATATCATCTATATACATATGATATGTTACAAGATAAAGTTTAATACTGGTTGGAAAACACATTTTTGCTAAGTACATAGAACTTAAACAACAACTTTATCAATAACTATGTTTGCTTTCTTAGCTTTTTAACATCATTGAAATATTGCGTAAAGTACAGACGTTCTTTTAAATGAGAAGATTATTTTAATTATATAATATTTATAATATTTTGTTAATCTAGCCGTGTATATTAATTGGAGATTTGAACTCTACTAAGTCTTTGACTTTCCTCTAATGACACTGGGGAAGAAAAAACACTTGTACGAATTTGTCCTAGCATGTGCAATAAGAAATGTACTATATCTTTGTGTCTTTCAGGTTTTTTATTTTGACTCTTAACTTGGCTTCTAATTTTATTTTCCCTATTGATTTGAGAGATGTAATATCAGACACAACGCGAGCTCCCACGCCGAGGGAGACATAAAGCAGATAAAGACAAAACATGGAGACAGAATGTGGAACCTTAAACTTTTATTTATCGAGGTCCAAACAACAAACACTTTTACAACCTCATCACAAAGTGAAACAACTCGTGTTGCAGACTGACTCGGGTATAGCCGCTCTCGTGACTTTGGGACGGATGGTAAAAAGACTTGATATACCTTCCCTCCCCTTCCATTAGAGTAGCAAGAAAAAAATTAGAATTTTACAAAAAGACTTTTCTTTTTAAGTTGTCATTTTCACATCACATTTTTCTTCCTGGCATCTTGAGTTTTTTTTTTATTTTCCCCTACAGTGTACATATACATCGGACGTCTGCGGAAAAACCCGCGGTCTCATAACAATGGCAGAGTGTTTTATCAGCTAATAACTTTTGCGAAAGTCGGACCCTCGAAAGTCAGGGGACCACTGTACATATTTTATTCGAATTTTTTTTTAAGTAACAAATATTCAGACCCCCTCCTCCTCTTACACATTTTTTACACACCCCTCCTCCCCCTCACCCCCCTTAGTCGTTCAGTAATATCCTAACGTCCTCTAAGTTAACCACGGCTTCCAACGTTACCTCATAGCCCTGGTAGACCCAATCGGTCCAGATTTGGGGCGAATATGAAACAGAAACTCGAGAGCCCAGCCCTGAAGTTCTTCAAAAGTGGCTGTAGTTGAAATAAGTTGTCCTTAAAATGTTGATAACATGATACAAATAATGGGGGGAGGGGGTTGGACGGGGAGGTGCACAGCCTGTCAATGTCTACTTTATACGTCTCTGCAAAAAAATAATTAATTCGGATTATTCAAGTTTACATCTCTAGTGGTTCCCATACTGTGTTCTGCAAGACCTAAATAGATGTTCCACGATGTTTTGGAGTAATAAACTACTAGACCTACACATGAACCATAATTTACGAATAGAAAAAAAAAAACAACTCAGAAAGACCTAAACATATAGGCACATTTCTTATTCAATACTCTAGAACTAATTCGTACAAGTCCTCCTTCTTCCCTTGTGCCATTAGAGCAGTGTTTCTCAAACTTTTTAGTTTGCCGGCACAATAAAAAAAAAACTTTAAAAATTTCGCGGCACACCAGGAAGAGCAGCAGTTGTAGTAAAATAAAATGAAAAATTATTTGACCAGTTTTTAAGTATTACATTCAATGTGAAGGGTGTGCCTGTTTTTTTTTTGTTTTTTGAGATAAAGTGCGATCTAATCGAGGCTCCAAAGTCGACAAACAAAACTCGCATTTCATCGTGTATTGTAAGAAGTCTATCTCTTTTCTTAGACTTGATTTCAGTCAGTGCTGAAGATCCAAACTCACAAAACCATGAAGATGCAAATGGAAGAAATATTTTGATTGCTTTTAAACTGATTGCAGGATATAACTTGCTGATTAAAATCAAAACACATCCAGGCTTTTCTCAGCGAAACTTGACTTAAGAATTGCATTGTTTTTTAAATCAATGAGCTTCTCGTCTTCTTCCGTTATAAGAGTTGTGGCGTCAATGTTTCCAAATGGATAGCTGACCCATCCATATTCAAGACTTCCAACTGATTTCTTTATTTGAAGCACATTCATTGTAAGTAGAAGCAGTCGAAGTCTCCTTTCGACATCTGCTTTGCTACAAAGACAATTTTTCACCAAACGACTTCAGTTTTGAAGATTTTTACCGATGGTCTTTGAAGACTTAAATTCAATTAATTTAATTTGTCAAATATATCATAGAGAAATCTTATGTTAACCCACCAGATCTCGTCATGAATAGAAAACCCAAAGTTGTTTTTTTCAGCCTCTAAGAATTAAATCAGCTCAGCCTTAAGTTGGACGACACGCATTAACACTGTTCCCCTGCTGAAAGAAAAGTCGGGATGCAAGTGGTCGAGATTTGATTAAGTTTACAACTTCAATCACTTGATCCAGAACAGACATCAAAATTTTCAGCAAAGAAAGCAAAAACTTCTCTTCGGATCATGCAGTGAACAACTAATACATTTGGATTTTCTTGACGCTGAAGAGTGACGAATCCCTTTCTATTTCCCTGCATGGAAGGACAGCCATCGGTGCAACGCTGACACAGTTTTTCCACAGCAAAATGTTCTTATCACATTGAAAATATCTTCGTCTTTGGTCGTAGTTTGGAAGTCTTGAAAATATCTTCGCCTTTAGTCGTAGTTGGTAAGCTACCAGCTAGGCTTTGCGCTAACGTCAGAGGATTCATCAACTTGAAGAGACCCCAGCAGAGAAACTTCATTGTCAGTCACGTCGAAATGATCGCAGATTTGATCTTGTAAATCTGACGATAAGTCTTTCATTATGCGCGAGATAGTATCATTCGACAAAGGAACTTTCTTAACTTTTTCGGCGGCATCGGGTCTAGGATAGTTTCAACAGCTATTGCAAAGCTGGTGCAATGACAGATTCAGCCTCAATGTGCGCTTTCTTGCGTTTTGCTTATAACTGAGCAACCTTATAACTTGCAACGAATCTCTTTTCTAGCAGCTTTAGGTACCTTGTAAGTTTCTTAGCTTGTTTATTTTGTTGAGCCCTGATGTTTTCCAAGTATTCTTTCGGTTGCGCTTTTGATATTTCCGATTATCTCTTTAATTTGTTTGGAGCAAGCAACTCATTCGACAGAGTTGCATTACAGACCAGACAGAATGGGGAAGGAGGAATTTTAATTCCCGAAGATATAAAACCATATCCGATGTAATCTGCCTTGTTCTTTCGTTTAGTTTTTTTGCTTTTCATTTAACACTTTCGCAGTTTCATTCTTGCTAAAGTATTTCATCATAGATAACAACGAATAATGCTTATTGATAACTTGTTATTTGCATACACGTAAAAAATTAACACGAAACACAGCGCTTATTATTATGTGTACTAATTCAAAAACTGCTGCCCGTCTGATAAGGTGGCCTACACTTTAGTCATTACAGTATATGTAGGCCTATAGAGGAAAATTACATAACCTGAATTGCTAACACACCTTTCCTTCAAAATGGAGCGATGCGATTTAGCAGGGCAGAGAAAATGGTACAGTGCGGAATATTACAGATAGTTACGAGGAGGATATCATCGCAACTATTAAAAAATAATAATATTAGGCGGACCTGTGTAACGCTGCACGTGTGGCGTTCTAAAAAGTCACGCGGCACACCTGCAAATCTTCGGAGGCACGCTAGTGTGCCGCGGCACACAGTTTGAGAAACACTGCATTAGAGAATGGAAAAGGTTGCCTGAATCAGACACGTAGACAATGACAATAGTCCTTTCAGACCTAGCGTTACATACAGCAATTGATGTAATACTCAGCAGTTTCTATGGCTAACGGTTAACGAGAGTGTCATGTGGCCAGCACAACGACTTTACTTTTACCAACTAATGTCAGGTACCCATTAATATTGTATGTAGCCAAAAATTGCGAAATTCAAAATCCCATCCTTCATTGAGATCCGAACTCGGGACATCTCAGTTCAAAGTACTTAACCACTCAGCCCACTTATTTTACGAAACAGCATTTTCTTATAATGCTACAATAAAGTCAAAGTGAGGGAATCATTCCTTACGCCACACCGGATAGCAGAATTCAGCTTATCATGCCTGATATCAAAAGAAGGTATTCTCTTTAAGGACACAATCCCGTTGGAAAGAGTCAATTTTTTTTTAAAATTGTTAGGTAGTTAATTTAGCATTGCGCACATTTTTTAGATAGTTAGTTTAGTCTTGTAGAATTGCGCACTTTTTAGTACCGACATTGAACGCACATTTTATGACGACACAGACTGTAGGGTTAGAGGTTAAGTTTGACGTAATAGGATTGCAGTTACCGCTAGGCTCTCGGGGTGATCAGACGTGTTTATCTTTTGACTAGACTGTGGCCCATCTTGTAAATAAAGTTAGTATTGAATTTTCATTACGAAGTCACTTAGTCATTTCAAGTCGTTGTTCCTGTGAGTGCTGTTATTTTCTTGTTCTTGTAATGGTCACTGTCGAGCTCGCACATAAGTAATTCATTGATACAACTATACTCATGCATCTAGTATCCTAAAGCAACTTAGAAATATAGTAATCTACAAACACAACAAGAAGGAGAAGGATACATTACAGTGGCAACATTACAGTGGCGACCCCGTACCCGTACGCTCTAAGGGTTTGCTACGTTAACGGATCCAGACGTCTTCGTTGAAGTTCATCGTTAGTGCAGTGGTGATCACGCCTGAACACCAGCTTTATGAATTGTTACTGCAGTCATCATCGGTACAGTAGTACTCTTCATCGCTCTTAGTCTCAGTGAAAAAACTTTGGTTTAACGGTCGACGGGTCGTTATACTGAAACAGTGATACAACACCACAACGCCTGACTCCTGTTCATCAACATAGACAACGAATCAACACAACTGTGAAGCAGTTTGACGTACAGCTAGTGCACTCATTTATCGTTGCATCGCCTTATTTGCCTGACGCCTAGATCGTCGCTGATCACGTAGGTGTTGGTAACCTGGACATTAGTTAACCGTTAGCGGACCTGCATACAGATGGGACAACAGAAACAGTCGTAGTCACAGAAGGTCAGAGAAAGACAGTTTGCCCGCTGTCTCGTTTTATATCAAGTTAGCCATTATTCACCCCTTTTCGTCATCAAGAGAGTCTACGCACAGCCGCTTGCTCAGAAGATCCGGTATTACTTTTAACGGTCGCTACAGTTAACCTTGTTGAAGGTCAGTAACATTTCGTCACTTTATCGAAGTTTCATCGTCTGTTTGAGAGTGAATCTCTCTTACACTAACTTTCCTGAACTGGAATTGTTAGTGATTGTTGTGGGAACAGCCTTACCCACTGTTAGCCGTTATCATCGTTGGAGATCGTCGAAGGTGACCTTACCCACCTATTCATCGTTGGACTTTGAAGGTGCTATTTGTCCTGTGATAGCACATTACAGACTACATTGAACATTTCGTTTTGAAGCAGTGGACCTTATCGTCGCAGAGAACTTTGTTGTCATTTTCGTCAGCCCAGGTCATTTGTCGTTTGGAAGGAGACACTTCGTCATCATCGCAACTTACTCGTTGGACTTTTGGATTTCGTAACCTATACATTTCGTCACAGCAGAGAATCGTCGTCATCGCAACTCATTCGTGGACTGGAGTACTATAGCTTATAACCTGCATTCGTCGGAGCAGTGAATTTGAATCTGTGACACACCTGTGACATTACGTATATAAAGAAACTGAACCGGAGAGCATCGACAGGACAAGAGAGCTGTTGTGAAATTTGTTGTACTGTATTCGCATAACCGAGCATGGGGAAAGATATAGCAAAACGATAAGTACCTTATAATTTGTTTCTCTTTTATTAGATAGTATATGTTTAGATTCTCCCCTTAGCTTAATAGTTTTTATCTAATTGGAACGCTAGCCTAATTTAATTTAGGTGCAGTCGGACTTAAAGATAGACGTGAATCAGATAAATTCTATAACTATACGTATAGGTTTAGGATTGTAACAATCGTCTTATTCATATAAACATTTTTTTTTTTTTTCCAATTGTCTGATCTTATATCACTTGTATCACATCGTCTTTTGTATGTATTGTGGAAAACTACGAAAATAAAGCTACTTAATTAACTAAAATAATTGAATCTAGATCTTATGCCAGTTTGTTCTAGGTCCCCTCCTTATTAGAAGAAAGTCTCATTTAGTATATGTTCATTTATTTTAAAAAATTTATTATTTTTGTTGTTCATAATTTATATTAGATATGTTGTTTTAACTTGTCACTATATCTCGGGTAAGTTATGTTTGTATGAACTTGATTAGGTTGAATAAATCTAATCTGGGCGGATAAATTTTCATAATTTATCCATGAGAATACCTGGCTATCGTGGCCATTTTTGGTGTCTTTTGTTAGACCTAAAAAAAAAAAAAAGTTTTTGTGTTTTAAAACACATTAATTTGAGACAAATTTGTCACAAATTTGCTTGACATATTTAGCGGCAGAGAAAAGAAAGGATTTATATAACTCAACCAGTAACGGTAATGATTGTTTAATTATTTAAGGGCATTGATTGATTGAATATATCGAATAGACTAATCATTGAACTAGATCTACTCATCTGGATCTGAGCAGACGATAACTGGTAGTGACAGTAGACTGAGTAGAGTGGTGGTAATACTAAACCAGTTCTAATCTAGATAGTAAAATAAGTCAAATACACATAATTACAAACACTTGTAATATTAATAAGTGAGTAGCTCAGTACTAAGACATTTAATAAAATGGCAACACCTTCTAATGATGATTTGAAGGAAATAAGGGAAAATGCCATTCAAGAAGGAAAGATGATGGAATTAAAAACAAAAGAATTGGCAGCATATGTGCAGCAAATTGTAAAGGAAGAAGTAGAACGTAGAAGGCAAAAAGAGGAGAAAGAACTTGAAAGACAAAGACAAAAAGAGGAGAAAGAACTTGAAAGGCAAAAAGAGGAGAAAGAACTTGAAAGACAAAAAGAGGAGAAAGAATTTGAAAGACAGGAGAAAATAAGAAAAGAAGAAATTGAAAGACAAGACAGGATTAGAAGGGAAGAATTTGAAAGACAGGAAAAAGAAAAAGAGGCGGATAGAAAGTTTAAAATTGACATGGAAAAAGCAAAAGCTGAAACAGCCGCAGCACAGACAACTACAACGCAAGCAAATACTACTCAGCCTCAAGCAACCACAACGCAAGCAACGCAACAAAATAATGCTAATCCTCAATTTTGGCTTAAACGCAAATTACTAAGTTTTGAAGAAGGCAAAGATGATATTGGGGATTTTTTAAAACGATTCGAAATCAAACTATCAACCTTTAATGTACCAGAAGATGAATGGTCTGAAATACTATTGGATTTTGTACATGGTCAAGCCTTAACCATATGCCAAAATCATGACCATAGGATAGAAGATAGTTATGAAAAACTTAAAAGAGAACTTCTTAATGCTTATGGACACAATGCAACTACATTTAGAAAAAAATATTTTGAGAATATTCCATCAACACAAACTGAACCACAAACAACTATAAATCAAGAAAAAGATTACTTTAATAAATGGTTAAAATTAGAAAAAGTAGGGAATTCTTTTGAAGCTTTGAAAAACTTTATTTTGATTGATAATTTCTTAAACAAATGTGACCCACAATTACAATCTTTCATTAGGGAAAGAAACCCTAAATCAATTGATGAAATAACAGAAATCATGAGAACTTATAAAAATGCCTACCCAAATAACCCATTTTCAGTAAAAGATGAAAATAAAGTTGACTTAGTATGTTACACTAATGATAGGTACTCTAAACAAAATGAAAATAGATTTGAAAATAGACATAGAGATAGTTCTAAATCTAGAGTTAATCATTATGATGAAATCACTTGTTTTAATTGCCAAAAGAAGGGACACATAGCTTCTCATTGCAAAAAACCTAATACATATTACAGATCAAATGATAGGGATTCATATAACAGAGATAGGAATCAAAACAGAAGAAGCAATAGTAATAATAGTGACAGAAAACAAACAAACAGAGTTTTCTACACAAATGATAACAATAATAGACATGACAGTGAAAACAGTGAAGTTGAAGAGTTAAGTTATTGTAGAGTTAAAGAAGAGATTAACATGATAGAAGATAGGAAAAATAGTTTTTATTTAATACCAGGTTTTGTGAATGGGAAAGTCTTGAATTTTATTAGAGATTCTGCTTGTACTACAGTAGCTATCAGATCTGATTTTGTAGATCCTTGGTGTTATCTAGGATACAAGAAAAGTGTCAGACTGAGTGATGGTACTATTAGACAGTATGAAGCTTGTAGAGTTTTTATCAAGACTCCTTTCTTTACAGGTTATTGTAATGGAGTAACCATACCCACTTTACCACAAGACATGTTGTTGGGAAATGTTAGGGGTATTCATTCATGTACCATGAGAGAAATTGAAAGTTGGGAAAACAAATATAGTTATTTGTTACACACAAATAGAGACTACAGAAATACCAGACAATACAATAGACATATCTCAGGTAGAAGAAACAT
>JADKLZ010000687.1:30207954-30221312 GCA_021533235.1 Biomphalaria straminea | reverse complement strand
AGATAGATAGATAGATAGATAGATAGATAGATAGATAGATAGTTAGATAGATAGATAGATAGATATGTTAATAAGTAAAAATAATTTTTTTAAAAAATACAATAAAAAAGTAACATTTAAAAGCTTTCTATGATATGAGTGCATGCAAAAAGACACAGATAAATCACAAAATGTAAGTAGAGAGAGAGAGAGAGAACAATGAGGGTCGATTTTTTTTTAAGGTAACTTCATATTTAAATAGCAGAGCAATAGTATTTCATGTTAATTATACTATAATTTTTTTGGATTTCATTGGATTGAAGAAACATATTGATAAACTGTTTTACAGATAGTCCGCGGCGTAGCCACAATGGAGCGACGGGGTTCAATGAACCCGGGCCCCTGACCAAAGAGCTCCACAAGGACACAAACAAAACATGTTGACTGTATAAATTTACAAACATTTATTGTGTTATTATATTTATAACATAAATATAACACTCTCGATCAAGGGGAGTGAGCCAGCCTTCATATCCTTGGCTCGGGGGGGGGGGGAACACGAGTAGCTTGTTGCGCCATTGCAAATAGTTTTGCAACAATTTCCCATTGAAAGCATAGGAGATAATCTCTTTCATTCAAACGTAACTAAGATATCATTGGTTTATTTGACATCTCACTAACATGAATGCAACAATATCATTAATAAATGGCCAAACAAAGACATAAATTATGGGCTAAATAAAAGGTGTACATAAACACTCAATCCGCCCATCCGGAAAAAAGAACTAGTATGTATATGTATATGTATACATAATATGGCACTTACTCATTGTTTAGTTAATTCTTTCCACATTATTTTAAAGATCAGCTTTAGGCATCGGAGCTGGAAGATATTTAGCTTTTTTTTTCCTGCCATGAGTAGGTTGACCATGTTTCATTTCAGTATAGCAAAATGCTAATTAAACAGTTCCGGTAGACTAAGTCTTTGGTACTGTTAGTCAGCAACGTATTGTCCCACACTTTTATCTTCAGTCGTGTTCAACAATTTTCAGTGGTTAGTCATTAATGGTTACGTGAAGTGTCCTGAACTAGTATTGTAATCTTGCTTTGACTTATATTTGAGCCAAACTTCTGGCATGCAGCAGATAGTCTGTCAACCATGGTCTAAAGATGAGTGGCAGAGTCAGACACAATAGCTGCATCATCAGCATGAAGAAGTTCTCTGATAATAACCTTCCTGTGTTTTTTTCCCTCAAGCTTGAGACATTAAAGACTTTTCCAGAGGATGCTATATTGAGGAATACACCTCCGTCGAGATTGTGCTGTAAGCATAATGCAGTCGGCTCAGCAACAACGCTCTCCTACTTCCCCTTCCAGCACCACCACCACCCCGAAAAACGTTAATACTCAGTAGAACTGTAACCATTTGTTCATTTTTTCAGCTGCATACAAAGTTAAAAAGAGAAGCTTCTTTAATGTGGTTCCGGTGGTATGATAGTTCTGACAAAGTCCTCTGGGTATGATGAAAACTCTTGAACACGGCTTTGAAAGCTTTGAATCGAGGTCCCTTGTCCTGAATCTGGCTGAAAACTACGATACCTGTCAAGGTTAGGGGAGATCATTTTGAAAAAATTATCTGGATAAACAGGCAATTGTTCAGGTATATTCTGGAAACTTATAAACGAATCTCCTTGGCCGGAGTCTGGTTGAAAGCTGAAATGATGGTTGTAATATCTGGTTTGCGGGTTAATGCTTAAAATTTGTGATTCTGTTCGTTCAGAACATAATACATCCAGAAAAGATGAAATTTTTGAGTTGGAGTTAGCGGGCTGACTCTTCAAGATTAATTCATCATCGGTGTATAATAAACTATGTTGTTGAGTTTGAGACAAATGATGGTATGGTGACGATGCACGCGTGTTCTGGATCTCCCTCGCAAAGTCCGACACGTTGGAATAAGACTCTGAAACTTCACTACATTTTTCCAAAGGCACAAGGCCAGCAGTTATACGGACACTTGAAGTAGTGTGTTGACCTACGCTGGATTGTTCATCGACATCGGTGATGGTTATCACCGAGAAATCTATGTCCGGATCGTTCACTGGCTGGTTTTCGGCTATTTTCGAGAACATACTGACCACAGATTTCCAGTGATCCGATTCTTCAGGCGCTGAAGCCATCGGCGGGGTTTTAAAGCGGAATGAAGTCAGGAAATAGTTGATATCCCTCGGTAAATAAAACACTTTGTCTTCATCTTGAAGTCTATTGTTGACCAGATCTGGCATGTTGTGTAGCGATGGTGTCACGGGAGACAGCGGGGGTCGTCTTTTGCCGAAATAGTCTAAAACTGTGAGATGACCAGTAGAACTTAGTTCCTCGCAGGTAGTCTCACTAGTTGTAGACTGGTGAGAAAATATTACGGTCAGTATCTCGTATCCCGAATTCTCGGACGTCCACGGCCAGCCGCAAAACGTTTGCTTTCTACAGGAGCTTTTTCTCTTAGAGTACCAGCTGTCGTTTAAACAATGGACAGTAGAAGGAAAGAATAAGTCAATCTTGTAATGATGCGTTCGCCACTCTCTGTTTTCCCTGACGCTGACAACGTCTTCTGAAGGGTCAATTAAAGACGTCTGTTGGTCAGCTAAGGAAGCAGAGCTTTCGGAAGATGGGTTTGAGATTCGGATGTCTACCTCAGCATGCAGAAGTTCGGTCAGAAGATTGCTGAATTTAATACAAATCTTCTCTTCTAGCCTCCGCGAGACTACAGCATTGATGCACAGAAAAACATTTCCTGGGAAATAAAACAAAATATATAGGTTATTGTTGTATTTAATGTTTTTACTTCAATGTATGTATTGTTTAACGAATCTATCTTACGTACTTAATGATCTAGTAGTGACTCATGCTGCTAATGTAAAAACTGCATAATCTGAAACTTTGAAGTTCATGTCACTACTTAACCCTTAAAGTGCTGAGCTGTTTTACAACGAGTGCATACAAAATGGAATACAATTCTAATGTTCGGAGGCAAACTAGTATCCTACACGCGCCTTAAGGGTTAAAGCCTGTTATGTTTTAATGACTTTAATGGTTCGAAATGTTATCTCCCTGCCAACTTTTTGTTAAACTTAATCTCCCAATTTTAAAATCGGATATTGGTAAAATATTGGTAACTAGATTTTGTTTATAAACTCAAAGAATTTCGGCTTGCAGTAAAGCTTATAGAGAGGATTTGCTTTCTCCAATAAAACCAGAGTCTCTGGAAAGAAACATACCTTGATGAGGCTTCATGTGTTTATAAATACAGAAAACCAACAGCAATAGAAACAAAGGAGATAACACCACGAGTATTATCACCAGAATAAGGTAGTTCTCAGCTGAAACAAAAAAAAATAAACATTAATCATAAAAGCCGTCAATGTTTTTGCTAAGGCTGCTGCTTCATTGGGTCTGTCTATCAACCTTAAAAAAAAACAACGGTGGTCCTGCTTCAGAAATCCCCAAACTAAACTATTCTACCTCTAAGAATCATTGTGAATGGGCATTTCCTTAATATTAATGTTGTCGATCACCTCATGTACCTGGGCTAATTAGCGAGATTAATGACATGGTAATGGGATTATCATAGATGTAACGTATGGAGGAGTCAGAAATAGGTTTCCTTAATGTTAGACAGACAGAGACAGGAAACATGGCTTCACAAAATGATATATTATTTTATACTAGGCAGCCATCCGTAGTGACGGGTGAATACTACTCCCCCCCCCTTCTTGTTTTTTTCGAAGGGTAACTCTATCCGCCGAAATAAAAGAGTGATCTTCCTTTATTTCTTCTTCTCGTCCAAATTGTTGAGCTATGAAGAGAGTTATCTAATATATAAAAGGAAAACAAAGGCGTATAAATGTAAGTATGTCCCCGTATAGAAATCAAAACCGTTTCACCGATCTTGACAAAACTTGACAGAAATGTTCCTTCGGTACTAACTTAGACCTGTGTGGATGAATTGTAGCCCTAAAAGAAACTTAAAACCCTAAAAAAAAAAATAAAGTTGCCCACCACATTACAGCTATACTATTTTATGGATCTAGGCTTTGTTTACAATGTAGACATGAGAAAAGATCGAAAGGATTTAGATCTAGATCTAATTTTAAGAACTACACTTTGCAATTAAAGTTTTTTTACTTTGACACTTACAAGTATAACAGAAGGTCCAATGATTTCATTATTTAATAAAATTATCCTTCAAATTTGTGTTTCAAAAGCATTTTTACATAAATTCGTTCTTTGAATCTGCGAATTAAATATCCTGCTGAAAATACTTTCATTAGACATTACCGAAAGGTTACACTCTTACACATCTCTCTATTCGTAGATCTAGGCATTCTAGGTCTAAAACTGTAATTCAACTCTAAGATGATAAAACTTCTCTTCGCAAAGATAGTTTTAATCTTTAACACATGAACATACTAATTATATTCCATTCATTTCATATTTAAATCAAATTAACATTGAAATTTATTTTCTAAAGCATAACTTCCTAACTATAACAGACTAAAATCTGAGCAACTCTTGGGTTGTAGTTCCGTCTCACCTAAAGTTTGTATATATTAAGGTCTATGATAATGTATGTAATGCTTATGTTTTATTAATAATTTTAATTACACTACCGATGAATGCATAAATTGTTTCTTAAAATATACAGAAACTATTCTCAATTAAAAAATCAGATATAAACATCCCCGCAGCTATGCTCAGGATTTGGTGCTTTTATTAACTGTGCATCAAGCCTTCTGAAAATTGACCTACATGGTTTATCAATTTCGTCACTGTATACTGACCTACAGGTGTTGCAGAATTGTCAATGGTGACCATGTCAGAGAATTCTTCGGCACACACAAACTCCTGTTTGTCACATCCGTTGCCCATAGGGCTAAGCAGGACTCTGTACTGACCATCGGCTACGTCTTTGAACATGACGCTTGACTGACCTCTTAGAACCTGAAAGATAGATAATCCCAAAACTGGGAATTTAGTAACGCTGACTTAAATGAAATACCCACATAATATCGTAGTCAAAACTATTCATGTTTTCTTAAACCTGCTCTGGAAGTGTCTGGTACAATGGGTCAATATGACCCCAGCTATCTTTGGAACAGTATTGATGATGTGGAAGCAGATCTGCAACAGCTTGGGGTTAGGGCATGGAGACGAAAGGCCCAGGAGAGATCTGAATGGAAGGATGTGTTAAAGCAGGCCGGAGCCCTCATTGGGCTGTAGCGCCACTGGGATGGATGGATGGATATCTTTGGACCAATTTTTGTTTTAAACTATCCCGATTACTAACCTTGACTGATATGTATTTTCTCGTAAGGTCATCCTACATACCCTTACACATGTTTGATTACTTGTTTATGTATTATTTATATGCCTATTTATCACCATGGGGTGAGTACCAGACCCATGACATTTTTTTTTCCAGTTTACACACATTGCCAAAAACACACAAGACAAACAAAGCAAGTTTTATAGTCTCACAGCAAGAAATATAAAATCTTTTCAGAAATGTTCATAGTTCATGCGTTGTTGGTTGTTCAATTTTCCGGCTCTAGGCAAGTGAAAGTTCTCCTACATATTAACCTGTGCTGACAACTCTCACAAAACGAATTGCTTATGCTTGGGATTTTTTTTTAGGTTACTTGTTTTCAATTACTATTGAAGTCCAACATTGCTGCGACATGTAATACAAAACGTTTTCTTTTGGATTGTTTGTGTTCATAATTTAATAATGATCAAACTGTTGGTGAGATTGGGGTAATTCCCAACTGCACACAGCTTGAGATTCCTTATCAATAACAATACTGTCGTTATTAATTCTTGTTATTTCTAGGTATTTAAAAAGGGAGATTGAAATGTGAATTTGTTGAATAATAATCTATAATTCTTGGAAATAAAGACATTGATGTGTTAAAATAATTATATTTCTTTTTCATGTTTTACAATAGGTGAAACAGATATTCCATTTTAAATTCTAAAAAACTAAAACCTCGAAACGTTCACCCTATTTTTTAAGCAATCAAAATATTTGTAAAAATCCTTTAAAAAAAAAACCACTTATATCTAGAAATCTCAATAATGTAGAATTTATTTCCTTTATGCGATATCAAACAGAATAATTTTTTACAAGTAATTAATATATACTATGGCATTTTTAAATTTTCAAATTCAAATGTTTTGCTAGGTGTGACAAGTAGGTCAAAGATGGTGGCCGTTTGGGTGTCTAGGGGGTTTAGATACTTTGAGGACCTTGACTTGCACATAAACTAACAGGCACAGCGTTATAAATTCAGGCAACAAATACTTTTTATGTAAAACATATGTACAGTTTAATAATAAGAATGAAAATAAGTAAAAGGTAAAAAGCTGTACAGTGTTAGGGCGGGGCCTAATTATTTACATAAATGGGACTATCATCATAAGATATGAGAAACTAGTGGTCTGAATGTCATTGGGCTTTGTTGCTTAGCTCTGAGTCCTATGCTGCTCTGACGAGACCGGCGTGACTGATGCTGAGTTGTCTGTGGGTGGGCTGGCTTGATCGGTCCTAGCGCACGGGACAGTCCAACTATACGTAGCTACAGGGGCGGATCTTCTGGCATGCGGTTGTTGGTCGGACTCTTCTGAGTAGTGAGTAAGGCTGGTATCTCCAGATCGGGTGTCAGCAGACTGGTATCCGCGTTACGAGGTTAGGGCTTCCAAGTAGGAGTAGCCTGTAATAAAAGCACCAGTCCAATATAATGAAAGATATGAAATGAATATAGTGAGCGAAAGCTCGTAAAGCTCAAGACAGAGAAGTATATCCTTCCAGCTCCTCAGAATGAAAATGAGAATAAGACCATTCGCCATGTGTAGTTAAAGAGGTTAAGGTGGACAGGAAAAGGGATGGGCTAGCTATTACGCATATCCTGTCGCGTGGTCAAGGAGGCGGGGCTAACGGGGAAAAACATATTTTCAAATGTGATAGACTGCCTAATTTGTTTAGACAAAGGATTTCCGCTTGACCTCGTGTAACGACAAGATAAGCAAACACGGGCCGCCTCGCGTCTGGACTGCCCGTCCACAGGCAAATATGGTCAACTCGCGGTTTTCCAAGATGGTCCGACGACCCCGATATTATCTAGGTGTCGATAGGACTCTTTGAAGTCACCCGCCCCTCCCGACAGGGGAGGGTGAGGGTGTGTCACCTGGTGAAAGTTGAGGAGGGGCGAATTCCGTCCTATACATATCAAAAGAGGTTTGATCAGATAAGAAAGGGGAGTTCACTCCTCTTGATAGATTTGCTAGACATGCCAGATTAAGAAATTACGTCGTGACATAGGTGCCTAGAGAAAAAGGGGGTGGTGGTAATAGGGCCTTTTATTGTAGGTGAGCCAAATTTACGTGGGTAAGAGGGAACACCAAAAATAAATTAATTAAATCCCTTTTACCGAGTGATACCATAAGTGGGCGAAATTTATTTTTGTCACACTAGGTACAATATGTAATTGTTTGATGTTTCACCTTAATCTGAGAAAGGGTGTTGTAGAAATAACATGTACAATCCCTTTCAAATCTTGCGGTTTATGGGAGCAGATGATGTAGAGGCTAGCTGTAGAGTTCACCTGTTTCTATGATCGATGGTTAACGAGGGTGTCATGTGGCCAGCACAATGACCATACGCCACAAGTTTCCCCAACTTATGTCAGGTACCCATTAAGGATGTGTGAGCTCAGGGGCTCATGCAACGGTGAAATTTAAAATCCAATTCTAGTTGAAATTCAAACATGACAGTCTAGGCATTTTACCATTCAGCCACTTCGCCCTTAACACTTATAAATTTAAATAAAGTAATTTTACATTTAAAACAAACAAAAATTTCAAATTAAACGATTGGTCAAAGGCAATCAGTGCACCCAAAACAGAGTCATCAAAATCAGTTGATCGACAAGAGTGTGGGGCGATATAATACAAAATCAAACGAAAACAAAAAAATTAAAAACGCACTTACGCAAAATTCAAAGCTTATTATAAGGGAAAGAACTCCGCCCTGAAAACTAAATCTATCAATAATGTAATAGTTATCTCCCTTACTCGATATCAAAATAATTAGTTACCAATAATTGGTTGTTGTTTTTTTTTAATTATTATTTTGATTTCTGTGTCTTGTCAAAGCCAATGAATAATTATGCATAGTTTCAACTTGATCCGCTAGTTGGTGTAGGAGGAAAACGTGTACAAACAGAGAGACCTGATATAAGCTTTGTTTAAAAAATGCTAAAAAATGAAGCAAGATAAATTGGGCCAAAAGCAACGCTCACAGTGTTAGAAGCGATCTAACCCCTCCTCACACACACACACAGAGACACACTTTTACACACATACCCACATACATTTACACACACACACACAAATTTTATAGACGTTCCCTCAGGATTTAAGATGAATACATCCTAACATAAAACTTCTTAGAGAACGAGGGGATGGCGTAGGCAGGGCAGGTCTTAGGCCACTGCAGCCCATGCTGCATAGTGGGCCCCGAATTTTCATAAGCCCCGCTCAAATTCTAGGTGTAAATTATTAAAATAAACGATTTTAACTTGTTAATAAAGGGTTTCTGGAATTCTCCTGAAATTGTAAAATATACGAAAAAGTATTGATAATCTCCTAAAATGATTAAAATCGTCTGTAAACTAATGCAAACCTCCTTAAAAACAGACAAAATTGTTATTTCTAGGTGTGTCATTCAATGTTGAAAACGCCCATCGGCTCTCCATTGAAAAACTACTGCCTACCGTAGATGGCTCGTAAAGCTTTTTTGACAGCGATTTATGAATAAGACTGGGATTTTTTTCAGGATTTTTGGGGCGCCCCTGAGTCCACCCAACTCTAATGGCTTTAGTAGGGGAAAGTAAAGGCGGTTGGTCATTGTGCTTGCCACATAACACCCCGCTCGTTAACCAATGGCCAAAGAAACAGATGACCTTAACATCATCTGCCTCTTCATCATCTGCAAGGTCTGAAGGGGACACTTTACTTTTTTTTTTAAGAACTATCTTTTGTCCTGTCTATGAACAGAAGTGCAATATGATGTCTTCATACCGTTTCAGTCTTGACCACTCTGTGTCTGGTCACCAGCGACACTCGGACCATCGCGACCACGTTCTTCAGTGGGTGGAAAACAACGTGAACCATTCTCTCTTTCGGCACAGCGGCAACAGCAATCAGCTTCTGTACCCAGACATCCTCTATGAGGTACAAGAAAAACATAAATATAGTTATACAATTATAATTCAACAAAAACATACAGACACATAGACAGGGTCGGACTGGCTTAAAAAACCGGCCCGGGAAATTTGGTCATGGCGGCGGCCCATTTCATCATTAGCTTCATATAATTTTTTTCAGTAATTTAATATTACTACTTATTTTTAATTTAATTTAATTTATATATATTTTTGTTTAGTTTCTATAATTATTTCATATTTATAATAATAATAATGACATTTTAAAGTTCAAAAACACTACTTTAAGTTGTAAGAATGTTTTTATTTATTACATGTTCAAATTCGTAATTATGAGAAACAACATTAAACAGTTAAATAACTCCTAGTTTTAACAAATTAAACATAAGAAACAGAGAGTCTAAAATTTCAATACACCACTAACTAGTATAACGTTTTTTAAATCGTATCACTAGTGCAGGGGTGTGTGCTTTGTTTGAAAGGATAAAGGGTGCACATACATTTCATGAACAAACAACAAATTATGATGCTTCCGATGATAAACATGAAGCTTGTCTTCAACTCTTCATTAGAGATACTAGGAAGGGGTCACAGTCAATGTCCATCAAGGAACCTAACATTTTTTTCCTTTAAATTCCATATTGATCTAATGATTGGCCAGTGTTACAACTGTGTTACCAAACATCAGAATGTTTTAATTCCAAATCTTTAAATACTTTTCGGAACTGCCAGTCGGGAATTTTTTTTTAGAATTGGAGGATATAGACAAAGTGAATTTGGTGGCCCCGAATAAAATAAGAATATACAAAATTAAGGGGAAAAAATAAAATTTTGCAATTTATTAAAGACCTAATGTACTTCGAACAATAACATTGAGTACAAGTTTCGCTATTCCTTTTGTGTAATATCAGACAGCAGTTCCTGTGCGAGCCATTTAACAATCATTGACTTTAGCAGCAACATACTTTGACTATGCCTTGGGACGGCCTATGAGCTTAAATGAATTATTTGTTATGTCACCTGAAAGTGTAATGAATTTAATGTAGCTTTGTGTAAACTTTCCAGTTCCTAGTTTATGGTTGGAATATTTTCTTTATGTTATTTAAAAAGTTGTTTTTCTCAGTCAAAGCTCCATCAGTTTTTACCCTTACCATCTTGTACAAACCAACCCAACTCTTTCAACACAGTTCTCCATAGCATTGAATAATACTGGCCTTTACTTAGGTCTTTTACTGAATTTATATAGTATTGTATATTATAGTATTATATAGTATTGTTATTGAATATAATCTACGTTTTTTTTCAAAACTCTTTAGAAAGACGTTTGGAGACAATGTTTCTTTAGCCTCTTCATTACAAATGATAAGAATCAAAGGTTTCAATAATGTCTGTAATATTTACTATGATTAATTTAGGTTTTCGCGGGCCGCATAAAACACTTCTGCGGGCCGCATATGGCCCGCGCTCGTAATTTATCCACCCCTGCACTAGTCGATGCTAAAACATCAATGATTTCATTGTTATTGATTCTTGGAAGAAGGTCCTTCTGACAAGACATCAGAATGAATGATTGTTAAGTTGACTGGCTAAGCGAATTTCTAAATCTATTCCAAATGTATTTCAATTTTGAAAACGACTTCTCACAAGCAACCTCGTAACGTAAAGTAATGATTTTGCTGTTTCAGTTTGGTTATTTTCAATACAAACTATTATTTAAAGGTATCATATAATCAACGGTAATTTCAGTTAAAATTAAAAATATAATAACTTTCTTTTGGCAGTTGGCAGCCGCCGGCCCACCGGGAATTTTCCGGTGTCCCGGCGGCCCAGTCCAAGCCTGCACATAGATCATGTATTTGTAACATTTAAGACAACTTTAATATTTTAAAATATTAACAGAAAAACTTCAAAAAAAATGATTCAGCATTACTTACAAGTAAAAAATTTTTTTTTAATTTATTTATAGTTTATCAACACTATTGTTTTCTGTACATCGGAAACACCCGGGGAAAAAACTAGCTATTTATACTTTTGCATCCATCATGAACTTATCTTTTAGTATGTTCTTGAATCATGCAGCTAAACACTTACCTTCCATGTCTCGTTCATCCCTGGGCCAGGTAATCTTGTACAATAAGCTGTGGTTGGTGGGAACAGTGGTCAATTCTAAGGTATAGTTGCCTGGTGCGATGTCCACGCCAAGGCACTCACTGGGTACTGTCAGGTTCTAGGAATAAAGAATAAAACGTTTAAAAAGGTATTAAATTACATACAGAACGTAGGTGTCAAATGGTCAGAAGTATTGAAGCAATGTTTTATTGAAATCACCCCCCAAAAAAAAAATTATGTTTAAAGATTTGAGGAGTCAGTTCCAGAGATTGGGTTGCAAACAAAGATATCTTATGCCGATCTGGGAGTCGATCACATAATAGGGCTGTGACACTCTAACTGTACGACGCAAGAGGATTGCGGGACATTTTCTCTGACAGAATGAATCACGCATAACAAGAGTTGCAATGAAATGAAGACCAATAAGAGAAAAGCGCAAAATAAAAGGGACGCCCTCGTATAACTTGTTGCTACACCTTCATGGAGAACGTCAAAGCATTCGACACCGCCTGGGAAGGGGCTGCAGACGTTGCCTGTGACAGACCCCCCATGGTGACAGCTTGCGGCCTTATACGCCGAATGGCGCAGTAAGACTTAAGTCTAAGTAAGTAATAACATTTTATAAATTGAAATAGTAGAACTATAGCATCCTCAGATTGAAAGCCTCAAATATGTTTAATAAAAGGAAAATAACCATTTTGGATCGTGCGATTCATTGCATGCATTATCGAACGATCACCTGTTTCTATAAAAAAAAAATAAGTACAGTTCCTCTTTCAGACCTTGCAGTTTATATGACAGATAATGTTATGGTCATCTGTTTCTGTAGACAACGGTTAATGAGCAAGGTGTCATGTGGCCAGCACAACGACCAACAGCCTTTACATTCCCCAACATTTAAGTCAGGTACATACTAAAGTTGGGTGGACTCATGGGCGCCATAAAAATCCCGAAATTCAAAATCTTATTATTCACAGAGATTCGAACCTAGGACCCCAGGTACGAAAGCCATGCGCTTCACAACTCAGCCACCGCGCCCCTGTTTCTATAACCGACGATTAAGGAGTATGTCATGAGGCCAGCTCAACGACAGGCAGCTTTTACTGACCCAGAGTTAAGTTGGAGCCAGGATGTTGTACAATTCCCTCAGTCTTCAGTGGGACTATAATCAATAACGTCTCGTCCACGACGTCCAAACTAGGTATTAAAAAAAGTTATGTAACAAATTTTTGGGTTACAAGTGATCAAATGATTGTTTAAAAAATCTCTCCTTCTGTAATTTCTCAAATTTAAAGTTTCCTTCTCATCTTGAATCATATTGATTATTAGAACATTAATAAGAGAGTAAATGGATAGGGGGAGAAGAACTAAAAGTTATGTTGCATATTGGTTCATTTAAAGATATTTTGTGAACACTTACAAATCGTTGGTAGACTTTATTATATCTAAGTTCTATGCCAATACGCCACTTAAGAGTCAGACGAAGGACTGTCTGTATATGTGCGCGCAAGTTGATGTGTGTGTAAGGAAAGAGAAGGGGGCGATAGCTATAAAACAGTGCCGTTAAATGCCAGTGATTAAATTAAGAAGCAGACGTTAAACAAACATTTTAGAAACCCGTTATTTAATCACGCACACGCCTGGTTTTTGTCCAGATTTGTATTGTGATCACGTGGTAGTGTTTGCAGTTTCCATGCATAGGACATGGCGATTTGTGAAGCCTTAAGAATCATTAACTTTTCTACTCGGTGAGGGCTACACAGATTTTCGTGGTCATTTATTCGGGAACTTTTGCAAAGCCCTGAATTGTGTTCCCTCACCCCCCCCCCAATCCAATCAAGGTTTCACAATATATATAAGACAACGCTTTGTCACATTAGTAAGGGGTCGTTCGTAAATAACTTCACGCAAAAAAGACCTTTTTTGACCCCCACCCCATTCCCCCTTGTCTCAAATTGTCACAAATTCTAAGACCCCATCTCCCCCCCCCCC
>JADKLZ010000687.1:30183959-30199892 GCA_021533235.1 Biomphalaria straminea | reverse complement strand
TAGTTCACATAATCTTAGCACACTTTCATCCTTGTCACCTGCAAATGATTCCTCGTTTAATGAAACCGGTACAAGCTTAAATGAGAGCAATAATCATTATGATTTCAGTAATGATATAAAAGGGCATGACCCACATAAAGAAAAAAAATATATAATATTTGAAGCATGTTTAATGCAACTTTTTGCAAGATGTTTGCTTTGCAATGTTTTCAATCCAGAAGTTACACTACTTACTTCAGGGACAATGGTAACTGCTTATGGGAAGTGTAAAAATAACTGCACCTGGAAATGGTGTAGTCAGCCAGTTCATAAGCAAATGCCTTGGGGTAACATTTTGTCATCGGCTGCAATAATTTTTTCTGGATTGTCTCCTCTAAAAGTTTTAAGATTTTTTAATTTTCTCAATATACCCATTTATTCCATTCGTCATTTCCACACCTACCAAAGGTTATATATACAACCAGTAGTCAGGAATTTTTGGGAGAAGGCAAAATCATCAATCATTGCAAAAGTTAAGGGACGCCAAGAACCTATTGTTATTGCAGGAGATGCAAGATGTGATTCCCCGGGGCATTGTGCTAAGTATGGCAGCTACACATGCATTGACATAAAAACTGGTTACATATTAGACTTTCAGCTTATTCAATCTAATGAAGTTAAGGGCTCTAACCACATGGAACTGGAAGGGTTAAAACGTTGTTTGACCTACTTGTCTTCTTTTAATTTATGTATAACAGAAATTGTGAGTGATAGACATGTGCAGATTAGAAAGTTTTTAAGAGTAGAGAGGCCATTAATAAAACACACTTTTGACGTTTGGCATATATCCAAAAGTATTAAAAAAAAGCTTCTTAAACTGAGTAATCAGAAAGGATGTTCAGTCATAGAGGACTGGATTAAATCTATAACCAATATGGTATATTGGATAGCTAGTAGCTCTAATTCAGATCAAAAGCAAATGGAGTCAAAATGGCTAAGTATTCAGAATCACATCATTAATATACATGAACATGAAAATGACATTTTCCCAAAATGTTTGCATGAACCTATTGATGCGCAGGATAAAACAAAAAAATGGATCAAACCTCAAAGTAGAGCGCACGTAAATTTACAGAAGTTTTTCAACAATAAAAAATTAATTAAGGACATTTCTCAACTTTCAACGCACCGCACAAGTTCCTTAGAAGCTTTTCATAGTCTTATATTGCATTTTGCTCCAAAAAATACTCACTACTGGTACGAAGGAATGTTTTGCAGACTTGCTGTTGCTGCACTTCATTTTAATGAAAATAATAATAGAGTTCAGGCAAAAACGTTAGACGGTACAGAAAGATTTAGTCTTCATTACAGGAAACAAAATAAAGATCATGTTAGTGTAAATCCTATATTGGAAGATGCTACATTCAATTACGCAGAAGATTTGCTTTCTTGTCTAGTTGAGTATAGAATAGCTAACCCTTCCTTAAGCATAGCTAATAACACTCTTGAATCACAAAATAATAAAACACCAGCTCCTTTAACTTACAATGATCCAAGAGTAATTCCAAAATCTGAAGCAGTTAGCACAAAGAAAAGCAGATATCACTGAAATAACTCATGTCATGTAGTTCTAAAGCAAAAAAAATAAATTTAAAGGGTAAATTTTTTTTCTTCTATTTTTTGTTTAACAATTATATTATAATAGCCTGTTTAAAATAATATACTACAAAGAGATTAAGGGTGTATAGGCTGAAGTCATATGTGACCAGTTAGTTGCTGATCCTTTTCAAATCTGATGATAAGTATTTATTTTTATTTCGTTTTTAATCCAACATTTAAAATATGCTGTATTTCAATTTCTAATATAATTGAACAAAAATAAGCAATTATTTATACTTTGTATATTGGGATAAGCAGTTACCATTGGACGTATTGTGTGAAGGATGACAAACTAGATTGCAATGTAATGTCAGTTAAATTTATTAAATTAGAACTCATGATAATTATAACCTAGGATATTTAAAGCCTGTGTATAATTCGCTTGGAAATTTGTCTCTGATTTGTTTCACCACACAAGCAGGGAGTATCACTCTTCTTTTTCTTCCCAGACGGTGAAAGATCCATCTTGCAAACTGTCTATATGCCACATATCTGTATTTTCTGTAAATATTTGTATGTATTAATATTATGCATATGTTCATTATTTGTAAATATTTATTAATAAAATCTATTTATTCATATCAGTTTTAATAAAATGTACAACAATGCTTTTATCTTACATGTACCTGTAAATCAATTGTTGGTCTTACCAAATATTACATAAGAACATTTATACTGTCTTTATGCAACATCTATATTTTCTTTAATTATTGTTTTGTAATTTTTCAGATTTACAATGTTTAATCTTCTTTTGATACCGGTACCATAAACAATAATAATAAATTGTGCATGTTCATATGTATTTATATTATGCATATGTTCATTGTTTGTATAGTATATATGTGTATATGAATAACATGTAAATGTTATAATAAAATATACAAATATTCATTTTATAAAAATTACAAACAATTTGTTGTTTTATACTGGTACATTAATTGTTGGTTCTACTAAATATTACCTAAGTACAATTAAAACAATGAAATATATAACAAACCTGTGTATGTCCACGTCTTTCGGGTTAGTTGCATTTTCTTCAGCATATTGATAGAAAGCAACTTCTAGCACTGCAAGATTGAGGCATACAGAATAAAAATCTGGATGGTTTGTAATACAACCAATGTTATGAGTGCTCATCTTTTTTGAAATTGCACTTTCTTCATAGCAACATTTCCTTTCCTCCTTTTTGGCTGGAATACCACACTTTTCACATTTACACCTATGACAGATTTAAAATAGAAATAATGAATAACACAATTATTTTGCTAATAATTATGCAAACACAATACATTGAAACCAGTCTAAATTTTGACATATAATTCAGTTTCAGAAATATACTTACTTGGTACATTATTAATACTAACATACCATCAAATAGAGAACTAGATCTAGTTATAGTAGCTAGAGTCTAGTTAGAACAAGTTTAGATCTAGACTGTCTTCTCTATAATAAAATAGATTCTAGAACATATATATGTAGATGTACATTCTAATCTAGTTTATAAGTTTATAAATAAAATAAATAAAAGATCTAGTCTAGATCTAGATCATACTTTTATACTAGATTTATTTTTAATAATCTAGATAGAATATATCTATTTATGGGGGAGTATGGGAGATTCATTACATTAGTCTATACTGTTACTAGATTTACTAGATCTAGTCTTAGAGTCTATCAGCCCAGCTATCATCAGATCTAATAAAATCCAATCTACAAGTCCTAATGATTGTCTTTAGAATCTCTATAAAACAGAACTGTCATTCAAGTCAAGTCATTGATTGAGTATGTCAGTCTCAATCAATTCATTTGTTTCCATTATTATAATTATATAGATCTAGATTACTCTAAATTAGACTATCAGTATCACTAAATCATAAATGATAAATCTAATGTTTATATTTCATTACCATGAATGATCCTCAAATTCATTATGATCTAGATCTACATTTAGGTTATCGTCACTGTCATTTAAAATTGTTTGACAGCTATCATCTGAATTACTAGATCTATCACTATCATCATTGGTATGATCAGGTAGACGTAGTGGGTCAAATTGATATGGGTTCATTCCACCCTCTGAAAATGAACTCGCCATTTTCCCCCTGTTTCCAGACAAAAACGTCACTTCCGCTTTCGGCCATGACATAGCCATTTCAAATCTCGTTATTTTTTTGACGCTTTCAAATGACATTTTCTAATATAAATATGTGTTTCTTTTAACTCAAATTTTTAGGAACAGTATTTAATACCATCTACTATCCAAATCAATAGTTATCTCAATTTCCATAAAAACCTCTTCAGTTGGTCTTTAAGGCTATTTTTAAATCTGATGATGCATCATCTCAACGAGACTTATATTTTTGGCTTCTAAATAGATGAGGAAACACATGTGATTTATTAAATATGTTGTCAATTGAGCCATTTTTTTTTAAAGGGTGGTGTCTGTCGTACATGACGGATGTTAGTCTGGAAAGCTATCCGGACAACATAACTTTTCTAGTGATAAAATTGCAACTAATGTATTGTAGTTGAAGATAATCTGGATGTAGACTAGATTAAAGTAATCTAGATTAGTTATAAAAGTTATAAGATGCCAATTACATTAACTGAGGTATTTATTAAATCTTCACTTAGCGGTAACAAGCTACAGGTAAAACTAGTGTCCAATGACCTTGGTGTGACATATCTGAAATCCTACCGAATCAGATACCCCATTTGAAATAAACCGTGCTGAGATTACACCCTTAGAGCACGGAAGAGGAAGCGTGCAGTGAGTTGTAGGGTCGCCTTATCCCCGTACAAGGACAGACCCTTTGCCACACATGGACCAGTTATCTCTCTCTCATTACCTTGTCCCGATCGTTCTTCTTGCAGAGCGCGACATTCGTACAGAATGTGCTCTATTGTCTCATCGTCCTCGAAGCAATGGCGGCACCGTGTGTCGAAATTTTCCCTCCACCGCCCAAAGTACGCACCAATTGGGCAGTGTCCGACTCGGAACTGGGCTAGGACTGCCTGTTCCGCACGGCAGAGCGTCCACCATGCGTCCTTTCGGTCTGGTCTACTCATCTGCTTGTGAAGCTCTCGGCCTTTCTCGGAAGCGTCCCAGCTAGCGTACCACTGTGCCAACAATCTGTTGTCGGCTAGGGATCGTACGGTCGCAAGACTGTACGGTTCATCATTTAAGGTGCTCGTTGCTACCGCGGCTTTCGCTAAAAAGTCAGCCCTCTGATGACTGACCAGACCACAATGGGATGGAACCCACTGTATAAAACTATGTACATTGAGCTGCAGAAGGCGCTCCACCACTGCGAGGAGTGCTTCTACCCGTCCGACGCCTGCGTGCTGCCCTTCAAGGGCATCGAGGGCAGAGATTGAATCGGTAAAGATGACCACGTCCGCTGGGGTCGTGGATCCATCCCCAACTCTTTCCGCTACCCACGCCAATGCTGCGAGCATTGCTTCGAGTTCAGCTTCGGTGCTGCTCTTGCCACTGCAGGGCCCACTCAGCTCCACACTTTCGGGATTGCCTGAGAGTCGTACCACCGCCCCATATCCAGCCTTGGTAGTGCCCTCGAGCGTCTTCACGGAGCCATCCGCGAAGATAGTGGTCACTCCGGCCGGGTACGAAGCAATGGTGTCTCTGGCGGTTTGTAGTAGCGAAATCCTACCCCCCTCCCAACCCCCTTCACCCCCTCCCAAGCCCCTTCCCTTCAAGTTTACTGAGCATGCTAGAAGAATGAAGGTGCTTTATAAAAAAAAAAAAAAGAGAGGGGAGGGAGGTGTGGACTAACAATTGGTATCTGGTGTCAGGCCAGTTACATGCAGACAATTTATCCATGTAACCCCTCCCCCTGTCCACTTAGCATTCCAGAATACTGGAGAGGGAGAGAGAGGGAGGAGTAGACTACAGCTTTCATATTTGACTAGATGACGAAATCTGAATTAGTTCTGTTTTTTCTTGATTAGCAGACCCACAAAACACAAAATTTCCTGATCGTCTGTATGAAAATAAATTTTAAAAATTTAAAGGTTTAACTCTCTCTGTTGCTAACGCCTTTGAAATGGGCCTACTGGTACATGATGAGCTTCCACCAAATGATTTGCCACTAAGTGATCTGCCACAAAATGATTTGCCACTCAATTATCTGCCACCAAGAGATTTGCCCCTCAATGATCTGCCACCAAGAGATTTGCCCCTCAATGATCTGCCACCAAGTGATTTGCCACTCAGGGATTTGCCACTCAATGATCTGCCACCAAGTGATTTGCCGCCCAAAGATCTGCCACCTAATCCCAGATTACCACTTGATGATATTTTAAAAATACCGATCTTTGTGAAAGGAAAAAAAAAAGAATAGAACAACTCCAACCATACCAATTGTAGTCAGTGGAGAAGCATTTAAAAAGGTTCTAAAAAAAAAGAATTGATGATATAGAAGAAGATGCTAAAAAGAAAAAGGAAAATGATTTTTAAAAAAGAGCTAGATAAGAAAATAAGAGAAGAGTTAAATAAGAAAAAAAGAGGAAAAAAAATGTTGAATGAGCAAAAAAAAAATTATAAAAAAAAGTAAAAAACAAAAGCAACCAATAAAAAATGAAAAACATTAAAACATGTCACACAAACAACACATGACAGAGAAAGCGAGACACTCACAGGCGAGGATCCACACACAGGCGAGAAACAACACACAGGCGAGGATGCAGCGACAAGAAATGAGATGGAATTAGCAAAAGGGGATGATGACCTGATCGAAGGTGTTAGCCTTTTCACAAACCAAAATTGCTTAAGGCTGCGGTACCTACAATCAAGGGGACCTCTAGATTCTCTGTGAATCGTGTGACTCCTGGTGGCATGACTGAATGCATGACGCGTAGGACGTAATCATCTTCTTTTTTGAAGTAACGTCTGTATTATATAAGATAAGATAAGGCACACTGTCTGCACACATAATGCTAAAAACGTGACTAAAGCACAGTTGAAAAACTTTAATTCTGTGTGCAGTTGGTGTGGCCCTGGTCTTGCGTCGTAACATGTTCTATAAATCTTTCTTAAAAAAACGTGTTTGTTTTCTTAATTTTGTTTTTAATTATGTATGCATACAGTCAATGTGTTATGCCAATTGATTGCACTTATCTTCTGTAGTGTGATCAGCTACAGGTAAAACTAGAGTGTCCAATGACCTTGGTGTGACATCATTTACAAGCCAAGAATGGAGATATCTGAAATACTACCCCCAACTCCCTTCCCTTCAAGTTTACTGAGCATGCTTTATTTTTAAAAAAAAAGAGATGGGGGAGGGGGAGGAGTGGACTAACTATTGATATCTAAACCGCCACCCCCCCCCCCAACCATCATATCCACTTAGCACGCAAGAACACGCGGGAGAGAGAGGGAGGAGTAGACTACCAATGTTGCCGCTGTGTGACCTCAGTTGTACTGCTTGTAGAATGCCAGAACACTGGTGAGGGGGAGAGAGAGGGAGGAGTAGACTACAAATGTTGTCACTGTGTGACCTCAGTTGTACTGCTTGTAGCCACTGAGCATGCTTGTTAGATGGGGCACTTGACCTATATACCCCCCTCCCCCCCATATCCACTAAGCCTTGGTGTGAAGTCCGTTACAAACCTAGAATGGATAAACCAAGCGTGGGAAACCTGACAACGATCAGTGTTCTTACGCAGATGTAAATGAAAATGATTTATATATTAATATTAAAGATTAAAATATATTTAAAATGATGATTTATGGAGGTATCTGTTGATCCTTACACAGTTTCCGGTGTTCCTGACACGGAGGAAAATTGTCCGGTTTTCTTTACGCGCGACGATACCGACCCTACACCTCTTTGACCTTATTTTTAATTTTAACATGGAGTAGTGATACAATACGTTGTATCTATTTTTATTGAAAAAAGGACGAGGAATCCATTGACACTATCAGTTTTTTCATAGGTCTGATCATTACGAAGCTATAACAATTCAAAGTTGAAAATGGTCGCGACTTGCCTTAGGTTGTCTGTTGACACTGGTTTACTCTACTATGGTCTGTCTAACTCTATGAGTTTAAGTCTAAGTCTAAGTACGCTAAGTCGACTAAGTACGCCTTTAGTACGGTATCTTATAATAATATCATCCTACTAAATACGGACATTACTTCAAAAAAGATGTCTAGAATCAAGATGGTCTAGGTCTAAAGAAAAAATAGAGTGGATCTTATGAATTTTAGATCTATGGTTTATTTATTTTAACTTGAAATAGATCTAGATCTAAGTCTATGTGTTGAAGCTCTAGATTCTATTATTTATTCTATAGATTATGTTTCGGTTTTTAAAAAATGCGCATTCGAAATGTAAAATACCCAGATTTAAGTATTAATATACCCATTTTGTTAGGTCCGCGTTAATCATTTATTAGATCTATTAAAGTATGTCTATTAGCCTATAATTGATCATATTATTTAAAAAAATATTATTATATAAAAGATCTAGTTATGAATATTTACTATAAACAGAATCAGACAAATGAATTGGTTACTTTGGTCAGTCAACACTCTGGTTGGCAAAAAGGAGGACTCTTCAATACTGTGAAAATACGATAACTGCATGGGTTGGTTTGGAATTGTATTTTGTAAGACTAACTTTCAAAAATTATCCTTCAGGAGAGATAACGAAAAAAAAAAAAAAGAAAAGCTGGATGGACAACGCAAATAATGGACCAGCCTCTCTCTCTTGATATCTTGTTAAGAACAACTGGTGACCTGGAAAAGTGGAGGATTTGGTTACGCGGGACAGATGATAATGATTAGATTTACATAAAAGAAAATTCCAGATTTTGTGTAAAATACCCAACTGTGGAAGTACTGAAAACAGCTATTTTTATGGGGTGGCCTTAAAAAAATATTTTTTGTGACGATCCCTTATTCAGGAAAATTTTATATATTACACAGCATTGTGAGAAAATGGATAAAGTTTTTAGAGATCTAATCAAATTAAGCGTAGGAAAGTTTACTCTCATTGCAGGTCAGTCTTGGTGACTGGCAGAGTAAATTTCTTCTTTGGCATCATCATGATTTTCGCCACATTGCACCATGCGCTAAAAAAGATGCGCGACGGCACTCTGCTAGTAAAAACTAGGAGCTGGTGTTCCATTAGTATAGTTCCATGGTTTATATTTGTGCAATTAAAAAAAACAACGAATGTAAAAAAGCTACAGCAAGAAAACATCAAGTGGTAGAAATCAAGTCTGTACATAATCAATTTATTTCACATTTGATTATTATAAAAATACATGTATAAATGTATTTAAACGGAATGTATTGTGTACTATAACAATAACATTTTTATTATGTCTTGCAGTCAGCAAAATCGTCTTTAAAATCAAATAAACAAGAACCAAGTCTATTATTTCTAACCAACCAATAGATGCAGAATATCTAAGTCAGTCTTCGTCTCTCGGTAGACAAAGATATCCACATTTCATCTATTAGGTCTATCTTTATTAAGAGAGCTTTACTCTAAGTACTTTTCATCCAGATTGTCTTCATTCCCGCTACTATAGTCACTAGACTCCAAAACAAAGTAATGAGAATAAATAGGCTCGTCTCTAATGGCAGCGTCAAGTTGCGCGGAGTCGCTTCGCGAGGTATTTTTAGAAGCATCTTTATGGAAGCTGCTCAGATTTGGTGCGTTTGAAACAATATATTTCTCTGGCTCTGGCCTTTTAGGTGCCACTTCTGATAAAGACCTTTCCAGACGTTTGTTTTTGTTAGAACTGTGTGCCCCTTCCTGATCTGGGCTGAGCGGAAGTGGCCGACAAGAGTTCTTTCTACTTGCATCGTTAGTCTGTCTTTGGTGAGTGCTGGCATTAGCCACCCGAGCCACATGACCTGCAGTCCCAGTGATATCTGACTCCGTTCTGGAAAGAGACGCACGTGAACTAGGAACAGGCGGAAGAGGCCCGAGCTTCTTTAAGATCTTATCTGTAGCATTTTCAGAACAGGAAGACGTAGAAGTTCGTGGCGTTCTACCATTGCTGGAGTCGCTTTGCCTTCGGTGGTTTAAATAGTTATCTTTGACCGCCTGAAGCTCTGAGTTGGCATCTCTGAAGCTCTCGGACTTCTTGGCCAAAAGAATAGGGGTTCGTTTAGAGGTTAATTTCTGTGGGGCTTCGTAATCTTTACCGCAGCTGCGAGAGCAAGACAGCTTTCTCTTGTGTGGTGTTTCATGCAGCGAGTAATTTAGGCTGCTTTCGTTAATCTTTGGCATCAGGGCGCCTTCAACTGGCTCAAGAGTAATGTTCGATCCCAAATCTTTTTTCAGATCGACTGCTCTTCCAGGAACGACTTGCAGTCGCGCATTTTGCAGCACGGACGGTAGATTTCCTTCTTGGTCGTTGGCCAAGCTCTGCAGATTCACGTAATAATAGACACTTTCGGCTTGACGCGATGAATCGTCGGATTCTGAAATGTGAAAAAGCGTTAGCTGACAGATAATCTTATCATTCGCTGTTTTTTCAAAATTAGACAGAACACTGGGTTGAGCTGATGTATTATGGGAAGGGTTTGAGCTTGTTTCATTATTTTTGTCACCAGAATTAGTATTTCTTAAGCTGCCATCTTGTGAAGACTCTGTCAGCTGGGAGCTGAGCTCTTTCTTGAACGTATTCGACTGGGTCCAGTATCTGTCTAGCGTCTCGTACACGCCTTCTTCCTCAGCCTTAGGGACACTCATCCTGTTCTCGTGTCCTGATGGAATCTCGTTGTGCTTCACCTCGAATGTACGTTCGAATTTGCTCCAGTCGTGCTTTGTGCAGGGTGGCAGTGGCGGAACCAGGAGTGAATCAAGCTGCGGGCCGGAGATAGGAGGGACCACGGGAAGTCCTGTGGAAAATATGCCACCGTTCTTATTTCCGTTGATCTCGTTCTGGGCTACTAGGATACAGTTGGAGTTAAGCTTATCATGATGTCGGACTTTCTCACTAGTTTTGCTTTTCGTGGAGACTTTGACCTACAATCGGAAATAAAAAAAGTCGCATGAAACAATGTTAATTGTTTGTGTTTATGTATTGTTAAAAATTTTAGGCCTTTGTTTTGAGATCTTCTCTTTCAAACAAATGCCTATTAATAAGAAAATTGCAAGAGAATCTTAAATGCTCAATGTATATAGATGCATGGATATCGTTTTCCATTATAGAATTAATTTCAATTTTTTAAAACGTAAAGTACCCCAATCAGAACTTGCGAGCTACATAGCAGACGATGTTAAGGTCATCTGTTTCTATGGCCGAAGGTTAACGATGGTGTCATATGGCCAACCACCTAGACTTTCCCCAACTAATGTTAGTTACACATTAAATTTGTGTGCATTCAAAGTCATCCTAAATATACGAAATTCAAAATCCCAGTCTTCACGAAGATTCGAGCCCGAGACCTCTCTTTTCGGAAGCCATGCGCTTTGAAATTTAAAAGCTAGTGTGCAGACCATAAAGAAAAAAGCACGATTATGTGCCAGATAATATGCAACGAACATACGTGTAACCCTTGTAGATAATGGTTAAAAAAAATTTAAAAAACATGTATAAGGCTTTTCGCATTTCTTATATGGTAAGTTTTGCAATGCACTAGCGCCCATCTTCATCTCTGTGGTTAACTAGATTCCTTACCTTGTCTATGACGTCATAAATTCCATTCTCGTTCATGTCATGTGACGTCTCAATCGTGTGACAGCTTCTTTCACGCCATCCACGCAGGGGTCTGAAGGAAAAGAAAGAAAACACGTTCACGATATATGCCAGTGCTCTTTCGAGCAGAAAGGTTTCTTTGGGTCATCTTTAGTTTCTTTTTATTTTATTAACGTTTTGTTGGTGTATCTACAGCGCAGTGCTTAGACGTAGTGATTCAATATATATTGTAAAAAAGACAAGCAATGGTTTAAAACCATTTTATATTTATTTATACTGTAACAAAGTTGTGCTCAGCATTATGAATGGACCGCTGGGGGGTGGGGAGAGTCATATGCGGAGGCCTAAAATTAACTTTTAACACAAAATATTATGTTAAGAGCATTGGGAATAATTGGTTTGGATGCCCATAGAGGCTTAACAATATTAAGTAACAAGTCTTTGTTTGGAAGAACTATTTTCAAATAGATCTACCGCATATATAAATTAATTATAAAGGCTATAAAGTAATGGTATACTGTATATGAAAATGTGTATGGTGGTACCTACAGGCCCCTGTTTGTCAACCAAAAAGGCCCCTTATGATTGCTGGTCCTAGCAACCTGTGCACTTTGTTCGAATAAGGGAAAGAGAGGGAAGACTGTGGAGTCGTCTGCTAGATCTATAAGGATACCAGACATCCTGATGTCTTTCTTAAAGTTTTAGTGTGTTGATATTCTTTTCCGTCCCAACCCCTAAGGGGACCACAAACACTGATGACTCTTTCTCAACTTCAAGCAATCTGTGTCGATCTTCACTTTTTCTGAACGACTTTCGCATTCTTAAAGATCGGACCTCAAAACTATGGAAAACTAGTAGATGTCTTCTCTTGCTTAGCTTTTATTTTGTTTTACTTTATTCTATGTGTTGCTTTTTTTTTTAACCTTAGCGTTTTACATGCAGTAGGCTTAGTTGTTGTTTTTTTATCGTTCTATTCTAAAAAAAATAAACCTAATATCATCTCAGATTTATCATTGCATCATTATCTATTAATAGATCACGTATATACAGACTATTTGAAACCCGATGATCTGATAAGAGATTAACACAGTAAACTGCTCTTTGTTTACAGGATTTCTAAGATCCTGTTTACGTTCTTTTAGTCATGAAATCCAGTAGGAGAGAATAAGAAGAGAAAGCGATATGAAGAACAATGGTGGCGATGTAATGCAACCAAAAAAAAAAAAGGAGAATTAAGAAAATGAAAAGAGAAACATGAGGAACGAAATGAATTGACAAAATTAACAATTTCCGGAACGCCTTGTTTAAAAAATCATTGCTGCCAACCAGGGGCGTAGCTAGAAATTGGCCATCGTTTGGGGACCGGGGGCTTGACCTCTTTGGGGGCCCCTGAATTAGGTTTAATATTTAATTTTTAATGTAAAAAAAATTCATTTGGGGGCCCCCCTCAAGTTGGGGCCCTGGGGGATTTTGAAAACTATCCCCCTCCTCCCCCCACCATAGCTACGCCACTGCTGCCAACCTAATGGTTCAAATAAATTAGCGCTACAAGCAAAAGATGTATTCTACAGTGCTGGCAAGTGGGGAAAAAAATTGTTATACGATTTATCAGAATGTTTCACTTAATTAATTAACAATACCTGTATTCGGCGTATTGTGTTCCCCATATACACTTAAAAAGCATGCAACTCATCGATTAGTCTCCATATATGACAAATCCACAATAGTCAAAATGTATTCTCATCACTAACTTCTCAGTGATAAACTATTTACTGTTTATACTTTTACAATAATTGCTAGTTTGGACATATGCATTAAATTCTATATTGATTTTCTCTTAGATGTTACCAGTGTTTTTTTTTTTTTTTTTTGTAAAAACAAAATAGCTGCCGGTACTCAGTAGTTGATTGCCTAACTTTAAACTACTAAAAATTAATAATATACGTTAAAATACAAGAATTTTTTTTTTCGAAAAGTTGCCGGTACGCCGTACAGGTGCGTACCGTCACTAAAAAGCCCTGGAAGTTACACTCTAAAAGTAAACGTTATGAAAAATTGTCTAAACTAATTTTGTATTGTTATGTATATTTGCTGTGTGTAGAAAGAAAGGGGCACACCCAACAACATCAAAAGAACTACTTGACAAAACCAGGGAAATTGGAGATGGGGGCTCGTCCAATGTTGAAGGCGTTTTTTTGGTCGGTTGTCTTCCACCGAGAGAAGCCACCAAGTCTAAGTGGCCATGAGGGCGGTGCAGAAATAAATTCTGTTCCAAATTAATTTTTTTTTTGTCGTCCATAATTCTAAACAGAAAATGTTAGTCTACGAAGCGTATTAATTTCTGTAAGTAACCACTTAGCGAGCAGACTTGGTGGGGAACTATTTGATCTTAGATTGCCAACTGGCGCGCTCACACACTTGGAATCCCCTTCGACAAAGACGTGTGACATTTCAAGAGGAGGTGAGAGGGTTTAAAGATTCCTATGACGACAAGTATTCATCCTCTCTTCAGCAGCTTCACTCCGTAGCATGAGCCTGACTAGGTGTGTTCAAAGCGCAATGGCTATCAGCAGCATTTCCACCGTCGATTTTAACTCTCGCTTTTTTTTTTTCACTTTTGTAACCACTGAAGTCACGTGCCAGTTTTAAGCGTGGCGCCAGATAATCCAGACTTTTCGTTTCTAAAGATTATTTCTCCATACCATGGGTGTCCAGCACTTAAAGGCATGGGGGGAGGGGGCAGCATATAAATCTGCGATTGCGTGTCACGATACGCGTGTCAAGATACCAAAGTAATAAAGTTTAGTACAATGGAGCGAAGCTTTTGAGGCCCTCATTCTACTCTGTGGGTGATAGTTTCCAAGGGCGGGTAGCGCCCCGAGCTGTAGTTTGTGTATACATTACAGTAAGTATACGCACGCGCAGATTGGTGCTAAGGGTGGAAAAAGAAATTTAAAAAAAAATGAAGAATTTAATGCTCGGCGGGCTATGGAATACTTTAAAGTAGGCTACAGTATCTACACACACCTCCTGAGAAGTACAGTAGCTAGACTAAATATATAATACTATTGTGCGTGTGTCACTGTCGCTGTAAGTCCACTGAAAAAAAAAAGTGATCAGTTTAATGTATACTACATCTAGCTATGCTCCACTACATCAGTTCACTACTTGGTCAGTGTGTAAGTACGCAGTGAACGCACTTGAAACATAGGTCCTGTCCAAGTGCAGCTTCTCAAATACTACTTGAATAAAATATCGTTTTAGAAGGATTGGGGGGGGGGGAGGGCACAGAGCGGGTCTATTATGATTAACCATAAGTGAAATTAAGATTAAGAAGTGAATTGTATAAAACAATAGAGGGCTGCTTAAAAAAATAAATAGAAATTATAATGGACCTCATTTACCAATCGTAAATGAACACATTTAGCCACGTCATAATATTGATAAAACAAGGAAAAATACGTATCACGTGACAGCCACGATGGATGAAATACTTTGTACAGACGATATAGAGAATCACGTGGCTAAATGTTGTTTGTTTACGATTGGTGAATGAGGTCCATTGTGAATGCGCAGTGGCTGAGTGGTAAAGTGCTTGGCTTCCGTACTGGAGGTCCCGGGTTCAAATCCTGGTGAAGGCTGGGATTTTTATTTCGGGATTTTCGGGCGCCCTTGAGTCCACCCAGCTCTAATGGGTACCTGACATTAGTTGGGGAAAAGTAAAGGCGGTTGGTCGTTGTGCTGACCACATGACACCCTCGTTAACCGTGGGCCACAGAATCAGATGACCTTTACATCATCTGCCCTATAGACCACTAGGTCTGAAAGGGGAAACTTTACTTTTTTTTTTTTACTTCCGGGTACGGGTACGAGTCCTGGTGAAGAATGGGATTTTTAATTTCGGATTCTTTGGGTGTCTCTGAGTCAACTAAGTACCTGACATTAGCTGGGTAAAAGTAAAGGCGGTTGGACGTTTTGCTGGCCACATGACACCCTCGTTAACCGCAGGTCACAGAAATAGATGATCTATGCATCATCTGGCTTATAGACAACAAGGTCTGCAAGGGGAATATTTTAAAAATAATTATGAAAGCTAATTTTTTGATGAAGCAAAAGTCATATGTATTAACGATAATATTGTTTTATTTCGCGCTTTTACTTGAATAGCAAGAGTCATAGCACACGGCTAAACTGGTAATACCTAATTCTCTGATTCATAAAAAGTGGACATTGAGTCCGTCATTTTTCGCAACTGTATTGAGTAGTAATGAGAAAATAATGCATTCCTCAATAATTTTCGAAGACAAGCCTTCTTGTTGTTATTATTATTATTATTATTATTATTATAGCCGAAAGTGTCTATTATTACGTGAATCTGCAAAGCTTGGCCAACGACCAAGAAGGAAATCTACCGTCCGTGCTGCAAAATGCGCGTTCCGGGAAAAAACAGTCGATCTGAATAAAGATTTGGGATCGAACTCTTGAGTAGTTTGTTCTCGGCACGGAAAATAAATGTCAAAAAAAACAGCTAGGAAAACTGGCGTCGCTAGGGGGGGGGGAGATGGGGGGGGGAGAATTTGAAAATCATTCCGGGCAACCATTTATGGGGGGGGG
>JADKLZ010000687.1:30169128-30182593 GCA_021533235.1 Biomphalaria straminea | reverse complement strand
GGCCATTTCCTTCCATAGGCTGTAGCACGAGTAGCAGTATTATATAACCTTTTTAGTATAAATTATTTAACCGAGCAAGGCTCGGCCACCTGATATTTGTTGTTAAAAGAATAGTTGCCTGAGCTGGGAAAGGGGATTGATTTGAAAATCCTTAACTCTTTCTCTCCTGATTAAATTGTTGATTTGATCCCATTAAATTAATTTTTTGGTTTATAAAATTGAAATTATGTTATATAAAAAGCATGCATTCTCCTATAATTCTATACCAAAGGTAACATTTTCTGATTACCAACAAAAATGTTATTGAAGTTTAATCATAACAGGAAAGAATGTACAAATATGGAAAATTAAATAATATATCCGTGAAAACTAACTACGAAGATAAAAAGTTAATTATAGCTGTTCATAGCTGTTTATTATTTTACTTTACCGTCAAAAGCTAATTTAATTTTACTTAACACGATACCGGTTAGAATTTTAAAGTTATAGTAGCTCAATAACTTTCCTATTTGTTTCCTAAACATAATGTTAACAATAATGTTTAATTTTGTGTACTGAGAGGTAGAAGAAATCTGTTTTCTAATTTAATTTTCTAAACATCTTCATTGAACAAACATCGACATGTACAGGATCCTCCGTGTACTTCCTAGTGTGAAAACTAACAAACTTGCTGAACAAAATTTCGAGTGAAGCTAGATAAGAAAAAACAAGATTACAAAGAGAGTTTGTGTGATACACAAACTCAGAGGCGGCCCCCGTCGGAGTCGGATCCCTGTCAGATCCGCTTTGATCTCTCAACGGACGGACAGACAGACAGACAGACAGACAGGCCACACAAAACTAATATACATCTTCCGTGCTTTGATCTCTCAACGTTAGCCTTGTAAAGCCGATGTTCAAGGCAACTTCCACACTTGTTTTATGAGTTGATTACTTTACGAGTAAATACTGGTATGTTACTCGTATGTTGGAACAAAAAAAATGTGTAAAAATGTGTAGTATATTAGATTATTAATTGTCTTAAAGTAGGTTTCATTTATATTGCATACTAATTAGGTTTTTTCTCTTTAAATACTGTTTGCATAAAATATTTTTAAAAATTAGATTTTGAGCTTTTAGAAAAAAAAAAAAGAAGCCGTTGCATCAGAACTTTGAATGCTCTATATTATCGTGATGTCAGATTTTCTATTTCTCTTCTACTTTCTGAGCACTAAACGGGACGGACGGACAGACGGACAGACAGACAGACAGACAGACAGACAGACAGACGGACAGACAGGCCACACAAAACTAATAGCGTCTTTTCCCCTTTCGGGGGCCGCTAAAAAACATAAAATGCTAAAACAAATAAATGAATCGTCTGGCAGACAAGAACAGAGAAAGTTTATGAATGAAATGATAAAAATTTTCGAAAAAAAAATATTAAAATCTCTCCTTCTTTTTCTTTCTATATCTTGTAAAATGAAAAAAAAAAAGCAGAGATTGTGTTCGCGGTTGCTAGAATGTCAGATCAATATAAACTAAAGCATTTAGAGTTAAGAAATAATGGATGAGTGCATTGGAGAACTTAATACGTATCACTGAGAACGCTGTTTTTAGGCTAAGTCCGGTCATTAGTTAATGAAGTATCAGTTTTAATTTATCTGTGCACCCTTAAGATGGCTACTCTACTTAACCGATTTGCAATGTTCAAAGTGCTAAACACCTTGCACTAAAAAGTGACAGAAGCTAGAAAGGGGCGAACAACTCCTTACTGACCACTCTGTTTCGTGGTTTTCCGTCTGAATTGAAACGCACCAGTTTTGTCGTGGGGAGAGAAATTAACCCACGCCTTCCTCACTTGAGGAACAGCTTGCCAACTCCAGAAAGTGGATGGAGGGTCACTCTTACAAGCGTTCAATGTATGCGATACATAGAAAACAAAATAGAGTTAATTTATACCATTTCTTTTTTACACAAACACCATTTTAATTAAGAATTCTACAATCGTGTATAAAACACTATAGCAGTATTAATCTTAGGGTGTCATAGCAAATGAAATCAAACAGATTGGTTTGTCTTTTGTTATATATAGAATAATGTTTTGGTATTACTTTTCCCAAAAAGTCCCGAAATTCGATATCTCAGTCTACACGGAAATTCGAACCCAATACTCCTTGTTTCAAAAACCTTATCACTCAGCTATTAAGCCCCTATGCATATTGCATATAAAATTTAAAGAACATCTTTTAAAACAAGACATAATTAAACCGTTACAGTACAAACATGACTACAGCGATTTATGCCAGTAAAAATGACCCACAGGGGCCACCCAAGAGTTTGTCTTCACTTTTTTTTATTATCGTGTTTTGTTTTAATGCCAGGCTCCTTAGATTGGTATCTTCTACCAACGTCTTGCATAAAATGTGTCTGCCCAGCACAGTCCTACGTCCTAACCATAAGCCCCTAACCATAAGCCGAGCTACCTCTGAGTTTGACAATAAAGTGGCCAAAGTACACACAGAGGGTCACTTACTTTGATTTCTTTTTAATAAGACAACAAGCGATGACAATGATGACTGTGGCGATGAAAGCTGCACATAGAATCGGAAGGAGTATCTGGCCGATGTTGTAGTTGTTCCATGAGGGCCATTCAGACCTGAAACGTTATTTAAATACATTGAATTTCATGAATTGACTGTAAGAGAAATTTAATAGTAAAGTAATGTTCCTCTCTGAGACCTTTCGATCTATAGGGCAGATGATGTAAAGGTCATCTGTTTCTGTGTCCTACGGTTAATGAGGGTGTCATGTGACCAGGACAAGGACCAACCGCCTTTAATTTTCTAAAATGGTCAGTTACCCAATAGAACCGGATGGACTCAGAGGCAATCTTATCTTATCTTATATAATACAGCTTTAAGCGCTCGGAACTTTTCAGATTTCTGGACCTTAAAAAAAAATAGACTCCTGTGCACAATGAGAGATATGTTTATATGTCAAACTTATATAATCTGCATGAAATTTATTTGCCTTAAACCCTATTATTAAAACCCATATTAACCCTTCACCACATTGGAATTGAGCGGTGCTGTGAGATTCAAGAAACCTGGCCAAGGTTATCAGCAGAATTGTTATCGCGCCGAAATTCTTGCCTGAATTCTCAGGAGGATGTGAAATGTGATGACTGTCTACGCATTGGGGCTACCTACTCACCACCCAACTATGCCATGACCTTGTGAACTTCACTCCACCTGCCCAGCTGACCGCATGGTTCTTGGTAAGAAAAGGGGGGGGGGTATACTTTCTAAGCATGTAAAAGCATGTATGTCGTGATGTTATGTTGACATGCAACGTGTTGTTTACATATAGCTGTGACAGCTCACGATTCACTCAACACAATAAAAACTAACTTTTTTTGTGTTACAAAGTAGTGCTTTAAAAAAAAAATTCAAATAACAAAAAATTCCGATTGGAGAAGGGGCTGCAAGAGCATTAAATATGGATAAAAAAGAAACGGTCAAGTCGAAATGTATAATAGCTATATTATATAACTATTTATAATATTTATTGATTTTAACGAAAATTTTTATTGATTTTGTTTTAATAATCTTATGTGTTCAAGTTTCTAGGTTGCTGTCATTTTTGTAATCTATATAATGATAACGATATGCGTTCTAGGATAAATGTGATTATTAGATAAAAAAGAAATAGGGTGAGAACAAGAGGAAAGAAAGAGAGGCAGAGAGAGAGAGAGAGAGAGAGAGAGAGAGAGAGAGAGAGAGTACGTGTAAAAAGTGGTAGACCGTAGAGGAAGGTGTGAACAGTCGAGAGGAGATGAAGGAAGAGGGTGAGGTATGGAGAGACAGTGAGATAAAGAAGGTGTGTGAGAGACAGTGTATGTTTTTGACATAGAGAGACTGAGAGAAAGAGCGAAGCAGTGCGTTTTTATTGTCCCATGTTTTCCTACACTATGCTAATTTATCGTCTGAATTATTTCGTCTCGATTTGGATTTTTCACTATCAATTTTAAAATATTAAATACAGTGAGCATAGACATAAATAAATATAGACTGGCCAATAAGAGAGTTTTATGAAAATAAAATTTGTGAATTGCAGTTGTGTGTACTTTTTTTACGTCTATACATTTGTTTAATCTCTAAGACTGAAGATCATGCAATTTTTTTATTTTTCATAATTCGGAAATCCGAATACAATAGATATACATGTTTTCAAGTTACATGAAGTTACTTCCGTTTTCCAGTCCATATTTATTTATCTCTATGTGTCTATGACAGTGAGTTAGAGTTTGGCACAGTGATCTCCTCTTTGTTAGGTTTCGATTCGTATAGATCCGGTTTAACATCGTAGGAAAAAAAAGAAGTGAAACGATATGAACAAATATGGAGCCAATGTAACAATTATTATGTCCTACAATCAAAAGAGCAAATTCATTTTATTTTACGGTGATAAAAAGTGAATAAAAAACTATCGTATTCATTAAAAAATATTTAGCTTATCAAAAGTTCCAATATTCTGTTCACAAGATCCACCAGTTTTATTTTTCAAAAGCTAACCAAAGATGCTAATCTCCATTTAGATTAGAGATATTTTAAAATGTGTCTACGGAAAAAAGAACTACATTCTAAATACACTGTTAAAGACTACACTACACATACATTAGCAATGACAACGTCTTTTGCGACATTTGTAAATATCTACTCAGCATTCAAATCGACATGCAGAACAAATAAATAATTACCCCGTCTCTCCTTTACTGTTTTCTGAAGAGACAGCCATCTTTCGGATTAAAACGCTGGAATTCATTGAAATAATAATAATAATCAAACAATGACATTTACTCTTATTCGCTCTACTCTTATTTGTCCATCACAAAGTCTCTACTCCACAGAGTCCTGGCTTTCCCCCCTTATTTTGCGTGTGTCAATCTAATTAGTCCTTACAGTGTGACTTATGCACTCCCTTCGTACGCATGAAGAAACGAGGGAGAGAGAGAGAGAGAGAGAAAAAAAAAGCACAGTTCACATCTAATTAGCGCGGCAGGATACAGATACAAAGAGGTACTATGTTTACTGGTCAACAAAACTCGTTAGCCCTACGATCACACGTTTCTGTGTCATACACTTGCATAGAAAGAACACAAATTTTCCCGGCTCTCAGTGTTTATATATAACGCCAATAAAGGGGAGCAGGGGGGGGGGGGAGGACTAAGACCTCGTTACAATAGTTACAAATGTTTCTTCTCTTTCTTTTAAAAATTTGTGTATATGTAAAAGCCCCAATGGCGGCCAGTCTATCAACACTTTATCAACGCCAAGCACACGTAATTAATCGACTTTTTTTTTTCAAATGACTAATTATCCGTAAGTGGTCTGAACAATGGTTGACCACCGGCCGGATCTTTACTCTCTTCCTCCCCCCTCCCTTTTCCCCGACTTTCTCCTTCACCGATTTCGTCACCTTCAACCCCCTTCCACCAAGCGCCCCTTTCCTGAGGTCTTGTGTCTGGAGCCGAAAGTTGACTTAGCGGCGTGACCTCCCCCTCCTCACCATGCTTCTACTTTTATATCCCCCCCCTTTCACTTCCAGCCCTTTGTCTTTAAGGAAGGTGTCTTATTAGTGCAGAGTTCTCTAGCTGGTGCTATGTCTCGAGTGTTGTACAGCGCCTCACTCTCTCTGGCCAGTCTGGCAATGGGACAAAGACTTTTTGTAGCATTAGAGATAGATGGAACACCCCCCCCCCCCTTTTCTAAATGTGAACTGTAAGATTTAGTTCAGTGTCTTCTTTTTCTTCTAATTTCTTAATAGTGTTTAATGCCAAGTCTTTGTTTACTTGAATTAGTGCAGAGGTTCCCAAAATAGTTTCATCTATAAGCTCACAAGCAAAAGGCAATTAGTTGTTTTTTAACTCTTTAATACCGAAATTATTTTACACGTTTGGACGGAATTTATAGCTTTATATCTGGATAGAATCAACGATGTGAGCGTCGTTGCGTTGTCAAAGAGTTAATGGAAATAACAATGTACAAGACACTAAAACCATTTATATTGGCTTACGCAGCACTAGACAAATAGATGATTTATTTTACTTGGTAATGAACGGACTAAGATGGGGCGAAGAAAAAAATATCGAAGTTATTTATGTCAAGTAAAAACGCCAAGCATTCAATAAATTTTGCAATGCGACGGAAAAAAAATGATACTGTAGTTGATTTGCCAGGTATTTTTTTTTTACGATGAATCAATGTAGCATATCTTTGATTCAGAAAATTTAAACAACAATTTATATTTTAAGCGTCTTGCAGTTTCTGTAACATACAGACACAGTCTTGGTCTCTACTACTAAAAACCTAACCTTTTTTTTTTCAAGACTAAAAAGAACTCTGTCGATATTTCCTTACCATTTAGAGGTTTATACCGCCAGGCCAGGATTTAAGGGTGTGCAAAACTCTTGATTGATTTCAAATGGGAGGAGAATAGCTGGAAAATGGACGAGTATTTGAAAAGATTTACCTAGAAATTTGACAGTTTATGTTTAAAAAAAAAGAGCTTATTGACCTTACCGGTGAAAAGTCTGGTTTGACCTTTATATTATAAAATATATCAACCATAATTATAAAATCATAATTAAATTTGGCTTACGTCTACTTATTTACGGCATCAGCGGGAATTACCGCACTCAACTCAAATGTTTCTATTCAGTAAGAGTTAAATAAATAAATAGATAAACATCAACATTTTGCGCACCGTCTTTCGTACAAATCATTAGCTGGACTCTTAATAGCCTGTGACACTACTGCCCAATCTGTATGTTGCCATTCCTTTGGATAAGGGGGGAGCTGCTGTGAGTGTGACATCGTTCCGACCATAGCTGATGCCCAGGTAATCATCTAATTTCCATGAGATGATCCATAGTCGCTTAGCGACTGAAGGGGGCCATAATAACTGTTAATAGAAGAGCTTGGTTGTACAAAGCTCATAAGAAAGTTTTAATGAAGGATTACAAGAAAATAAAAACGAAGTGGGAACTAATAGACCCATCAGGCTGATGACATCAGCTTCAAAAAAGTATTAATTTATTTTTGAAAGGTATTTTTTTTATTTGGCAAGAGTTTAAGCCATATTCTAGTAAAACTATTTAAGAAACCAAATGTTTTTTCAGGGTTTATTAGCGGCCCCGGAAAGGGAAAATACGCTACTAGGTTTGTGTGGCGAGTCTGTCTGTCCGTCCGTCCAGTTTAGATCTCAGAAAGTAGAAGAGAAAATGAACATCGGACATCGCAATATTTTAGGTCATTCAAAGTTCTGATGCAAGGGCTATTTTTTTCTTTTCTAAAAACTCAAAATCTAATTTTTCAATATATTTTATGTAAGCAATACTGAATAAAAAAGAAAAGGATTCGAAGTAGAGAATTAGCCTTCACAAAAAAATTAGATCAATTATGAGACTTCCGTCGGTCCAGATTCACATCTAACTTTACATTCACTTTCACCTATCCTTTGATCTGTTGGACCGCTGGGGCACTACATAAGATCTGTCAACCTTCTACCTACATTCTTATCTGTCATTTGTCTTTGATATAGGGCCTAACTTCATTCGGATGTTCTTTCTGAAAATATTGAACCTGCCTGGGTGGACCACTTCGGGGGCCGATTTTAAGTTTATGTTTCCACACAAACTGTCTTTGTAACCTTGTTATATTTATTATAGTAATCTTAACTAAGAAAACAAAACGTAGCTAAATATGATGATGTATAAGGTGCAAAACAAGAGTATATTGGTACAATACCTGTTTCAATGATGCTAGTTTCCCCTCCCTTTCAAATTCACATCCTTGACTCCCCAGAGCTGAACTTAGCGCAGGATTATGTGATTAGTTAAAAGACTCGCTGGTCGCGTGGAATACGCCTCTGACTATCAAGACGATGTTCCCGGGCTCGAACCTTGTCCGATTGGTTCCACGTTCTGTAAGGTCCCGGGCTCGAACCTTGTCCGATTGGTTCCACGTTCTGTAAGGTCCCGGGCTCGAACCTTGCCCGATTGGTTCCACGTTCTGTAAGGTCCCGGGATCGAACCTTGTCCGATTGGTTCCACGTTCTTTAAGAGGTTTGGTCTTGAAAGAATTTCTCTTTATTTTCTAAAGGAAAGACACTTAAAAAAAAAACACAAAAAAACTAGAATATAATAGACAGACATTTTTTTTTCATCCAGCTCAAAACCAAAGTTACTTATAAAGAACCGGGAAGGGACGGAGCCTGGAAAGGGGGGGGGATTGTATGAAAGGACCCTTCCCAACAGCGAATCCTACAACTAAACTTATAAGCCACATGTTACTTCTTGACATCTGATTGTAACTTCTTGACATCTGATTGCACCAGATCTCCATTTTCTGCTCCTCATTAGCAAGCTGTAGTAGATGTCACTTTTTGTTTTCCTCCTCAAGTGTACCCTCCCTCTCCACCATCATTACGGGATAACAGCACATAAGTACCATAAATTAGCGAAACAATTACGACTGCTTGACTACATGTTTTTTTTCTTCTTCTATTTTCTAAACAAAGAGCAGACTGCGAGACGACTCCATTTTGTCTGTTCATTGCTGCGCGTGGATTAATCTCAATAGTTTCGCGCGTTGCTCATTGCCTAGCCGGCGCGTGGAGCATTTAATGTGATATTCGAAAAAAAAAAAAAGGGGGTGGCAATGGGGAAGGGGTATATTTATGGTTGCAAAAAATATAGCACACAACAATACAGCGGCGTGGCAAAGTGGGGAGGGGGGTCCAAATTTGAAAATCCCCCCCTGGCCCCCACAAGATGGGTCCCAAATGAGTGTCCGAAATGTGTTTTTTTTTTCATTAAATATTACGCGATTATCTCATGATGTCGAATGTCAGGCTCCCCAATCCCTAGCTGCGCCTCTGCAACAATAATAGGATTTCAAGTAGAACGTCCTCCCGCTCCCCCCATCACCTGAGGCACCAGCACAACGACACAAAGTCGGCGTTAAGAAGTAAGAGTCTAGAAGGCTCGGGTTAATAGTGGAAGTGGAAGTATTTTTGGAAATGATTTGTGACGGCTCGATTCTCATGTTGCGCAATGTGAGAATCCTGTCAATGTCGATAAGCAGCAGAGCTTGAGAGGCTTTTTTGTTTCCCACTTTGGTAAATCCTAAGCTAATGAAAATGAAAAGTGGAAAAGGATGGAGTTAAATCTAAACCCATACACATTTTCACAAAGCTTATATCCACTCAGTCTGTCTGGTACATAAAATGTGTACACGTTATTTCTTAGGCACCCAATCCCTGATCAAGTTGAAATTTTGCACAATTATTTCCTTTACCTGTCAACAAAAGATTCAATTTTAAAAAAATGAACTAAATAAACTATTGGTAATTAATTACTATGTTTAGTATCTCGAACAAGGGAAAGAAATAGTACTTGACTGAAGTATTGGTATAAGCTGAATTAGTCTGAACCAAATTAGTAGATACAATTACATTTCGTAGGCTATACGCATTTTTTTTTTTAAAAGTCTTTTAAATGTTTTTCATGGCATATATATATCCCACAGAAGCCTGTTTCTATTTACCACAGGTACCGTACTTGTTATCTTTATTTATTAGAGACGTTACTTCCAAAGAGAATATTATGTTATTATTACGCCCTACGCATTTTAAGTGGCAATCTAGTCATGCATGTTAATCAGTAACTTAAAATCTGCTAAGTTCTTTGTTTTCCTGGCTGATTTAGGCAACCCATTACAAATATGTTTAAATGAAACTAGGGAAGAACGAGCACTTATGAGAATTAGTCCTAGTATACGGTATAAGAAATGTGTATTAATCTTCGTGTTTTTGTATTTTTATGGGATTTGATTTTTGGATTTAAAAAATTATGGTTCAGTATTTTTTTTTATATTGAGGCTACTTCACATTTTATTATACTGTCCGGAAGTATCTCTAAATTTACTGATTTTACTTAAGTTGTTTCTCTAATCAAATTTGAATATTTGTTTGTTGTAAATGTTATGGTTTTATTTTGCTTCTGTTCTAGTTTCTTTATGTTTTCTGAAAAGGTCTCAAAGGACGCATATTTTAGTATTGGCCTCACCAAAATTAAATAGCCTTTTAGCTTTATGTTCTCATTTTATTTGTAAAAAAATATTAGTACACCCATAAACATAAATAAATATAGACTGGCTGATAAAAGAGTTTTACGAAATAAAAATTTGTGACTTGTAATTTTGTGTACTTTATTCATCTTTATTTATGTAGGCCTATATGAGTTTTGTTTAATCTCCAGGACTGAAGATCGTGCAATTTTTCAGAATTCGAAAATCCGAATACAATAGATGTACATGTTTTCAAGTTACATGAATTTATTTCCTTTTTGTAGCTTATATTTATTTATTTATGTCTATGAGTACACTTTAATGCTTTATGTGATTTTAAAAAAATCGTCAATATGTGGATTCTACAATCTATATATATAATCCACAAAGAATTAGGTCAGACAACAACAACGAGTAAATAGGTAAGATCCCCTGGCGTACGCACCACGGTGTGAATGGACCCAATCCGCACTATTTCATTCACAAAATAGCATAGCATGCGGCGCAACGCTATTTTGTGAATGAATGTGGAATAATTTGTTCTTCATCTGCCAGTCTATATATATATGTCTATGGGTTTATATAATTCTCTTCTCCTCAAAGTTCAAAGGTTCAAGAGATAAATAAGTAAGGGGAAGATCCCAATGGCGCACGCACGCGGTGTGAATGAAAGTGGTGTTTACATAATTCTCTTCTTCTCAGATTATTGTCATATTATTAAAAGTATTTCCAGATTATTGTGTCGTTAGACTATTGAAACTAGAACAACAATACACAGATAGAGTATACTTTCAGGTTTCACTTTAGAAAGTACTTTAATTACGTAAATTCGTTCATTAGACATGATTACGAAAGGTAACTTATCTCTCTATTCCTAGATCTAGATCTAGATCTAAATAGTAAAACTTGAATTCAACTCTAAGAAGATTATAGAACTACTCTTCGCAAATATAGTTTTATGATTTTGAACATGAACATAGCCTACTAATTATAGTCCATTTAATCAAATTAACATTCAAATTTGTTTTTCTAAACCATTGTTACATGAGTGCAGCTATATTCTTAATATCGCGTAAATTAAGGTCAATTAGCCATTTTTTTTTTTTACTCTATTCATAGTATTTTTCATTCATGAATTCAAGCATTCGCTTTACTTATATCAAGCAATTGGGAAGATCCCATGGCGCCACAAGTTGTGAATGGGAAATAATATATCCAAATCCGCACTATTTTCATTCACAAAATAGCATAGCATTTTTTTTTTTACTTTAAAAAGATTTTAATAATGTCCGGAAATTTCCAGGACTTTTTCGACCGGCGGCATAGCATTTAATAACATTTCAGGAGATTTCCAGGGGGCTCCTGGTCAATCAATAGAGGCCGCGGGAAATCTGTTATGTTTTATAAAATGGTTCAATTTAATAATTTATACACCTAAAAATAAGCACGGGTCCAAAGAAAGTGCGATACCCACTGTGGTCACATATGTTGCAGTGCCTAAGGCCTGCCTTGGAAAATAGCGGCGTATGATATGCCGCCGGTCGACTAGTTACTTTATATTTATAAAAAAAAACAACAACAACAACTATAGGCCTATATTTTGAGTTTTTAGTCTGCGCGACTGGTTCACCATAAATAAAGTAAGTAGTTTGTATGTAAGTCTTAATAATTGGCATTTTTCTAGATGGAAAGACATACTTTAATTTGATTCCCATTTTCGTAATTCTTCTAATATACATGTATAGAACTATATACAATTCCTCGGGATCGTTATTCACGAGTTTTAGACTTGCAAACTGAGTATCTTACGTTCGAATCCTTGTCAATTTTTATAACGCTTATATTAAGTCACTCGGCCTGTCCTGTACACATTTATTCATAATCGATGAATCGATAAAAAAATTTAACACTTAATCCTTGTCAATTTTTATAACGCTTATATTAAGTCACTCGGCCTATCCTGTACACATTTATTCATAGTCGATGAATCGATAAAAAAAATTTAACACTTAATCCTTGTCAATTTTTATAACGCTTATATTAAGTCACTCGGCCTGTCCTGTACACATTTATTCATAGTCGATGAATCGATAAAAAAATTTAACACTTAATGTATCAATTAGCGGTTATTAATTCATGTTGTTTTATAAAGAAATGGGAGTTAAACTTTTCAGAGTACAGAGATGTTGCAGTGATTTTGCCATTCTTCCCTTATGATAATTTTTTTTTCTTTTCTTTTAAAAAGTATTTTGTTTTTATTTTGCTCGTCTTTTTTTAATCCCAGAACCAGCGCAACTTCTGTTTGCTTGCAAGTCATGAGGAGTATTACATGATCACCCACTCAAGTTGGCAAAATCGTAGATTTCAATGCAACTGGGTCTCTGTAGATTCACTAGGTTTCATGGTAAGAGCGTTTTAAGGCCTGCATAAAGAAAAGGTCACAGCTTTAAGCGAAGTAGGAAAAAGAGTAGGCCTCAAAATAAACCACCAAAAACAAAAGTTCTTAATAATAATAATAATAATAATAATAATCTTTATTGTCCATAAGGAAATTTGTCTTACAATTTGTGCAATATACCAAACAAATCATTTATAACTATAAAGAGAAACAAAATGTTCATTCACACCAGACTCACTCACAATGTACATACTACATGTCAAAAGTTTACATCAGATTGTTTCTGTTTAATGATTTGATTGCCAAAGGAACAAAATAGTTTTTGTGTCTGTTTGTCTTTGCTATCGGTGTCTTGTATCTCTTTTGTGATGGTAAAATCACAAAATCCTGACCCAAAGTGTGATTTCTTATTTCTAGAATCTTTTTAGATTTTGTAAGGATATTTGTCTCAAACAGCTGCCCAAGCGGGGTTTGTTTTTGCCAATGACTTTACCAGCAGCATTTAGGATTCTCTGGAGTTTATTTTTATTCTTAGTGCTTAGATTGCCATACCAGGCAGTGATATTAAAATGTAAAATATTGTCGATGTGAGCGTGATAAAACATAGCCAAAACCTTTTCGCTAACATTAAAAGATAACAGTTTTCTTAGTAATCGTAATCTTTGCTGCCCTTTTTTGCTGATATAATCAGTATTTGCTGTAAAATTTAATTTATTGTCTAAGATTGTACCAAGGTATTTAAAGGTTTGCACTATTTAAATAGTCTCTCCAGCTACAGTAACAATATCATTTTCAATCTCTCCCCTACGAAAATCGATTATCATCTCCTTGGTTTTTTTTTACATTTAATAATAAAAAATTATCTTTACAGTACTTTTCAATGTGTTCTATTTCTCTGAAATATTCGTTTACGTCTGAACTCTCTGAGAGCAGGGCAAGAAGAGCCGCATCATCA
>JADKLZ010000687.1:30139876-30169028 GCA_021533235.1 Biomphalaria straminea | reverse complement strand
TCTGAACTCATTGGCCACATCGGGAAAACTCGAGTTCGACCGTTATTTCGATATGAAAATGTCTCAATTTTATTTTGGTCAGAATAATTTATGAATGAAATGGAAAATTTATGAATGAAAGTTTTCCATGACGTAAACGGGAAAAACGCTGCTTACGTCACTAGGCTTACAATGCAAACAAGAACGAGTTTTAAAGTATCAAAGGAAGAGAGTCTTTGCAGTTTTACCCAATAACGTAGAAATTTGCGTCACTCGAAGTTTCGTACTAAAGCCATAATTGAATACACTAATTCCAAAATTAAATGTCTGAACGTACCAATTTACATTTACAACAAACAGAACACTTAAGAAACTCTTCAGATTAGTAGTCTTTATCCGACCGTTCATTTTCGTAATTATAAAAAAAATCCCAAAATAACTTCGGGTATATAACTGTGAAGGAAACAGGCTTATTCATTAATATAACATTTTATTCAATCTAACATATGTACAGTTATTATTATACACAGCAACTCCCTTGTTTACAACACACTCTACTCGGTTGTTTTCCTCTCTCTCTTATAACATACACGTCACTTCCCCAAGTCCCCTAACTCCCAGTTCTCCAACACTTGACCGTGTGTCACGGTTGACCACACATAGTAACCGTGTCACAACAGTCCTCCCAGGGCAGAGAAAAATTTTGATCGTATCAAAATTTCACGATCCCTATAGTTTGAGTGTACATTCATACTGTTTTACCTTGACAAGAAAAAAATGACATGTAATACAATGGCATCTTCAATTATGAGACGACTGATAATGCCTATAGCTACCAATGAATCTTCAATATGTTATTGAAAGGAATATTTCTAATGAACTATCGCGGAAATACAAACTCTGCTTATGTCCTGTTCTATTTTAAAACTTGTATAACAAAATCCACACATTAGTTAATACTTTGTTACATCATATACATCTTCCAAACTAAGGGAATTGTTTACTTTGTGTTTCTTACATACTAATTCCTAGTCTATAACTACGACTATAATCAATGTTACAAACAAAAAAAAACTATATTATAGTTAAAATTTCACATATCTGAATGAAATAAAAAAGAAATTCAGAAGCGTAATCTTACTTCCGTCTTGAGAATCTAAATTTTAAAATTATCATACAAGATATTAGTTATTTTGTCATTAGCTGATTAATGAATGAACCTTAGTCCAGCGGTCCATAGACACATCTTGCCAACACGTCAGCTATCACGTTGATAGGTCCCCGAATGGCTTGAACTGTAAAGCTGTCAATAGCTAGAGCTTCACGCTCTATTGTTGAGTATTTTTGTTCAGCTGTGTTGCGTCACACTTCTGTATTAAAGTGCCTCCCACTGCTGTGGAGGATGCGTCTGTTGCCAAGTAGAAAGGGGTCCTGGTGTCTGAAAGCTGTAGTACTATGTCGTCTGAGAAGGCACTTTTAATGCTTTGTAGGTATTCCTATAGTCTTGAGCTCCACATGATCTTGTTTGGCATGCCTTTTTTTTTTCAGTTCAATTAGAGGTTGTGTAATACTTGTGAAATTAGCCAGGGACCGTCTATAGTAATTACATAAACCTAAGATGATTCGGTCTTGTCCCTTTGTTGTAGGTACTGTTACGTTGAGTATTTTGCTTCTGTTGTCTTGTAGTGGTCTGATAGTATTTTGCTGTATTGTGTGGCCCTATTGGTTCTGTCATCATGACTCTCTGACTGTCTTGCGTGTCTTGGTTAGCGTTCGTTGAAAGGGTAAATGGTCTGGGCATGTACAGCTTCAGCATATTGATGTGAAGTACTTTATCTTGGCCTCTGATGTTTATGCTATAGTCGACCTTCGAGATCATTTTAGTGTCTTGGAATGGGCCCTGCCATTTTATAAATAACTGGTTGTTTTTGTCAGGCAGCAGAACCATGACATTATCACCAACTTGTAGTGTTCTCAACTTTCGTCCTTGATTTAGCTTTCTCAATAGTTCTGGTTTCTCTTTGTTTGCTTGCTTTTGGACAGTTTTGTATGCTTCGATTATATTTTGTCTTGTTTTGATGACAAGATCGTATCCTGTCAGTACATCGTGTTCTATGTTTCTATTAACTAGAAAGTCTCTGTATAGTGACATGGGTCCTCTAACAGGTGAGCCGTAGGTCATCTCGAATGTCGAGAAGCCCGTTGTTGTGTGTGGTACTTCTCTGTAGGCGAACAGTATAGGGTTGATCAGCTTGTCCCAGTCTGTTGGGTTGTCCTGTGTTACTTTGGTCAGCATTGTTTTCAGAGTTGAGATCAGGCGTTCGCACATTACATTTGTTTGAGGTTGGGCTCGAGTGGTAAATTGTTGTTTAATATTCAGAGTCTTGCAAAACTGCGCGAATTCATTTGATTTGAATTGAGTGCCTTCATCGCTCAATATTATCCGAGGGTAACCTGTTCTTGAAAATATTGTTGTTAGTGCGTCTTCCACATCTTCAGAAGAAATTCTTTTCAATGGTATTGCTTCTGGGAACCGTGTACACATGTCTACAACAGTCAATATGTAGCGATGGCCTCTTCCGGATATTACTGGCATTGGTCCCATAATATCTACAGCTATCTTCTCAAATGGCATTTCACTTAAGTCTGTTGTTTGTATTGGGGCTTGCATATATGTTCCCTTTGCTCCATGTATTTGGCAGTTATGGCAAGATTTTATATAGGCCTTGACTTCTTGCGTAATTTTAGGCCAAAAAAATTCGTTCAAGATTCTATTCAATGTTCTCTTTACTCCCCTGTGTCCGGCAAACGGGGTGTCATGTGCAAGCTTTAATATTGTTTCTCTATATTTCTTTGGGATTAGCAATTGTTGTGTCTTGCCTGCTTTCAGATGAATTTCTCTTACATAGACACCATCTTCACCTATCTTGATTAACCCTCGTCTTGGTGGAGCGACACTATCTATGAGTTTCATTAGATCTGGATCCTTTTTCTGTTCAGTGACAAATTGTTCTGTTTTAATCTGTAGTTGGTCTTGACTTTCTGTTGAGATTTCATTCGGTTCGTTTAATTGATTATGGTTTCTCATATGGCTATTTCCTTTTTCAGTATTTTCATTTTCATTGTTTGTATTTAGCACTTCTTCTGCTTTCTTCTGAGCTCTTGTAGTAACCATGTAACATTTCTGTGTGTATTTTTCTTTCCACTCGTTTAGTTCTTCTGCTGTGCAAGGTTTAGAGCCTTTGATGCCCCCAATGATAAGACCAATGTTGTCAGGCTTATTATTTAGTACTAAAGCCTCATGCCAACCACTGATGAACGGTGTGTGTATGTTGATACGTGCTACCAGGTGTGTAGTTACTTGGCCAGTGTAACCAACACAGTCTTGTCTTCTTCCGGTGTACTCATGTGGGTTGACATATTCTTTTGCGACTAAAATTCCTGTTGTGCCTGTATCGTACAGTACGTTGGTCATCTGTTCCCCCACGAAGCCTGGGTACACCTGCAGTTTATCAGCGTCTTTGGCAGCAAACGCTCGATCTCTTGGTCTGTTGTTCCCAACTTTATTGCGTCGGTTGTAGAAGCAAGTCTCTGTAGTGTGGTTTGTTCTACCACATATTTCACATTGGAAACGAACTCTTTGCTGATTTCGTCTGTATTCTTGTTCCTTGTAGCTATATGTTGGGCTCCTTTCTCCATCTTTCTCTCTTCTTTCCGTATATGTTGGGCTTTGATAACTATAGGTTGGGCTCATTTCCTTATCTTTCTCTCTTCTTTCCGTATATGTTGGACTTCGGTTAGCGTTCTCTCTTCTATATAGAGGGCTTGGTGTCCGCATTCTAACGGTGTTGCTCACCATAAAAGCGGATGCCGCGGTTGGGTTCTCTCTAGCTAACGATTCTCTTGGGTGTGCAGCCTTATACTGTCTTAGTTGTGCTATGAGGCTGCTGATGGTCTTTGGCTCTCGCTCCGTTACGTATGTTTTCACATTGTTATTGTAAGCTTCCATCACAGCGTCCATTATGATGTGTTCTCTGAGGGTTTCATATTTGTGATCCACTTTTGACAGGTCTACCCATCGATCGAAGTAAATTGACATGTTGGTGACGAATATTTGTGGATCGTCGTTCGCTAGAGGTGTCGACTCTTTCAATTTCCTTCTGTATTCGTAACTTGTGGAGCCAAATTGTCTTAGTAAAGCCTCTTTCACGGCCACGTAGTCTTTTCTTTCCTCTTCTCGCATTTGTATGCAGATATTCATGGCTCTCCCTTTCAATCGCCCCATGAGGCTTCTTGCCCATTCTGACTGAGGGAGGTTGCAGGCTGTTGCTATGTCCTCAAACCTCAGTAGATATGAGTCTATGCACTCGTTCTGGCTCTCGTCGAATGGAGACATTCTGTCTAGTTGTTTGTATTTGTCAAAGTGTTCTTTTTTTTCATTTTGTTGTTCTTTGTCTTTCTTTTCTTTAAGTTCTAGTTCTAGTTGTAAGATTTCCTTCTTTCTACTATCTTCTTCTTTCTTTCTAGTTTCTTCCCTATTAAGCCTCCTCTCTTCTCTTTCTTCCTCTTGTGTTATTTTTAGTGTAATGAACTGTTCAAGTTCTTCTCCTTGCAGGCCATTTTCCTTGCCCGCTTGTCTAAATATTTGGTACATCGACATTTTCACTTACTTGTGTTTCACTTACTTGTGTTTCGTCGTATCTCGTCGGGGTCGCCAGTTGTGAAGGAAACAGGCTTATTCATTAATATAACATTTTATTCAATCTAACATATGTACAGTTATTATTATACACAGCAAGTCCCCTAACTCCCAGTTCTCCAACACTTGACCGTGTGTCACGGTTGACCACACATAGTAACCGTGTCACAACAATAACCTTTCTTATGAAATTATTAAACCGAGCAAGGCTCGGCCACCTGATATTTTAACCTTAAGCATCCTCTGTTTTGGGACCCTTCAACTCAAGAAAACAAAAAAATTGGATCGGACACAAAATAGAGCAATGAGATATATAACAAACGAACATTGACATTTGACTAGAGTAACACCTTTAGTAAAATCACTAAATTTAGAAAGCCTTCAGGATAGAAGACTCAAAAGTAAAGTAGCTACTAGGGGCCTACATTAAACACTAAACCATAAGCTTCAAATACAGAAACAAAATTTAATAAAATACTCAGAAAGACACAAAGATAAAGGCACACTCCTCGTCCCATGTGCTAGGACAAATTTGTAAAAATGCTCCTTTTTCCCTAATGCTATCAGAGCGTGGAATGTGTTGCCTGAGTCAGCTATGAAAACAAGTGACTTAGCAGAATTTAGGTCATTGGTTAATATGCATGACTAAATACATGACGCGTAGGACGTAATCATCTTCTTTTTTGAAGTAACGTCTGCATTATATAAGATAAGACAAGAAAAGAAAGTCTGGTTTCCGATTCAGATCGTTTGCTCTTGTTATTGACTGGCAAGTTCCAGACATCTCACCAGTAATAAAACATAAGAAAGGTGGGTGGCGTTCTAAACTAGATTCATCTCGAAGACACACCGGAACGAATACTTATGCCTATGCAGTTGCTATTGTACTTTGTATAAAATAGATCTATCTACATCTGTATGTTTATTATGCACTACGTGTCTCCAACTAGAAAATATTAAAACTATTATTTTATATTTTTTTCGCTACTACATGAGGACGAAGGAGGCGCGGTGGCTGAGTGATAAAGCGCCAGGCTTACAAACCGGGGGCTCCGAATTCGATTCCGGGTGAAGACTTTGATTTTTTTTCGATTTAGGTATCTCTAGTGCGACTCCTGAGTTCACCCAGCTCTAATGACTACCTCAAATTAGCTGGTTAAAAGTAAAGGCGGTTGGTGTGTCCACATGACACCCTTGTTAACCGTGGGAAACAGAAACAGATGACCTTTAAGTCATCGGCCCTAAAGAAAGCAAGGTGTGAAAAGGGAACTTTTTGACTTTTACATGAGGACGAGAAGATTTGACTGGCTTGACTCATCTCTTTTTTACTCTCAGCGAAGCCATGCCACTGCAACAATATTTGACCATCGGTTCTGGGCATCCCATGTTTTGTTTGTTTGTAAAATGTTTTACATGTTTCGGAAATTCCTTCAGAGTTGAAGATAGTTATTTCCTAGTCCAAACCTCCCGCAGGACGACGGGGGATGGGAGCGGGCAGGGTTTGAACCCGGGACTATCGGTAAATCGATACGACAGTCCAGCGTGCAAACCGCTCGACCAGGCAGCCATTAGTTGTTCAGTGTCAATCTTGCCGTTTTTGCTTCTTGGTTTACTGATCTACTCCATGTTTTGCTTTGGTCTCTTCCCCTGTAGGCTCTAGTACAGAGCCTGGTGTGCAATGTTGTTGTTTAATTTCATCTTAAGTTTGTAAACGTTAGAAATATACTTGGTTATTAAAGATAAAGATTTTGTTATTAAGCAGTACGAACAATTTTTCCACATTTAAATGACAATATGAAGGGGTAGACAACTCTGTCTGACCGTCTGCAAGAAAAATCCATGTCTTCCAAGTAGTGTTTCTGACAATATTTCAGTACGACTCCAAGACCATACAGAAAGCTATACAGAAAGCAAAAATATCTCTATGCTCCTTCTTCCCTAGAGCTATTAGAACATGGTATGGGTTGCCTAAGCCAGTCAAGAAAACCAGTAACTTGGCAAAATTTAAGTCATTGATTAACATGCATGACTAGATGCATGACGCATAGGACTTCATCATCTTCTTTTTGAAGCAACGTCTGTGTTATATAAGATAAGATAACGTTTTCACAAAGAATGCATGTGCTCCATCATGGGAATGCGATAGCAGGACAGCACTACAAGCAATGACATTATTTGTGTTTCTATTTGTTCCTTCATTTCTATCTCTCGCCTTTTCTAAACTTTCTCAAAACATCTAATGTACTGGATAGAACGATAAAAAGTGTTGTTTTTTTACAGATTTACCAAAAATAAATTGGTAGAGCTGCCAACTTTAATCTCCTGCACACCCATTTAGTAGTAGCTCCTAGCTGCTGGTTATGAATTTGACTATCAGACAAGTTGTCCCCTCGAGTTCAGTGATTGACCTACATACCTAAATTGACACTGATGTATCTGGGGGGAGGGGTCATGTTACTTGGGACGTTGAGCCCAAATTGGATCTAAATTTAATAGGGGCTGTGTTTGTGTAAAATGGGGAAGGGGTGTTTAAACTGATGGAGGGCAGCCTTGGTATGCGCTCTGATCGTCCCGATAGTCCAGGGTTTGAACCCCGCTTTTACCTGCGCTAGATATCGGCTGGGTTGTTATAGTCTTCAAATCTGAAGGAACACCTGAAGCAAAACAAAACAATAGAGGGATTTGAAAAATGGTTAAATCTTTTATTTTAATTGAATTATAAATTAGGATTTTAATAATATATGGTTGACGAAACACTTTTCCTTATTTTTTGTTTTTACCCAAACTGTTTAAAAAAAGAACAACCTCCGTACATAATATTTTTGTACAGACATATTAATTATTAACAAGTATAATTTTTCTGAGATAGGGAGTTAGCCTGATAATTTTTTTTTTCATTATGTAGGAATATCATATGTAAATGAAAGCCAGATTTGGAGACATAATGAATTAAGTCCTGTTGTGACTGGATTCAGGGCATGGAGATGGAGGCTAATTAGTCGCAAAATATAGAAAGATCTTTTAAAGGCGATCAAATGTTAAGGGGTAAATGCATTGATGCCGGCTTGTATGCAAAGTGAATGACTATCTGTGCATTTAATATACATAAGCAGTTCTTTCTTTTAAAAAAAAAAAATAGGTGCAGGTACTCAGTGATGGATTGCCTAACTACTAATACATTATTAATAAACGTTAAAATACAAGAAAAGTAGTAATTTTTCCCCACATTGAAAAAAAAGGTTCCTGTACTCCGTACCGGTGCGTACTGTCACAAAAAAAAAAACCAGTATATAAGTATTTACCTTTTTTTCCAAGGGGAGAAAAAAGACATAATTTAAATAATAAACATAAACATTTTATATCATTATAATCATCATTATAAAGTAAATTATCAGTTAAAGTAAATAATGTGTAGTTCCCTTTCAGACGGTGAGGTTTATAAGGCAGATGATATTTCTGTGTCCCGTGGTTAACGAGGGTGTCATGTGGCTAGCCTAACGACCAGCCGCCTTTACTTTCCCCCAACTAATGTCAGGTACCAATTAGAGCTGGGTGGACATTGAGGCGCCCTAAAGATACCTAAAGTAAAAATCCCATTCGAACCTGGGATCCTTAGTGCTATAATTTTAATTCAAATTACCTTTTAATTGCGGGTGTGTGTGTGTGTGTGTGGAGGGGGGGGGTTCGTATCAATGGTAGACAACTCTATGAACTATTAACTTCTATAAATTTCGCTATATAGACAGTCCCTTAGTTTGTTTTCAACTGTGAATGTGCATTCAGCTAACAAGTCTATTTCACAACTTCAGAATGACCGAATAGAGAAAGGTTTCGCGAACTTCAAAATCATAAATAACACTCTAAGGCTGCTTGATCAACAATTATGTCTCCGTTTCATTATAAGTATTATTTCATTTAAAAAGATGTTTTATAGACTGAAGTAGAATAGTTCGTGTGGGATGTCACTTTGATGCAATTTCTTTTCTATTCTTATGTAAAAATTCAAAAACAAAAATTTCCATTTTCCCTTCAAGTTTTTAAAAATGTTTAAGTCTACGTTATTCGATACAAATCTTTATATGCTTGTCTTTTCTAAAACAGAAATCCTAATCGAGGCTTTATATTTGTCTGTGGATCCTTACATGAGGTAATTAACTACTTTTTTATTGTTGACTTTTCTGATTTGTTAAGTTTTTTTTTTACTTTACCAATACAATGGTTATTGTTATCAGGTGTAGGTAGTTCGTTCTTCGCGCTTCTCTGTATGCTTATACTTAAATGTTACCCCCAAGTATCACATTATACAAAATCAAAAGTTAAGGTCCATATGTAAATAACTAAGCGCATTACAAAGCGCATTCAAATACCCAAACTAGCAGAATGTTTTAAAAGTACTTAAAAAAAACAACAAAGCCTTTGTAAGGGACAGAACCGCACAATTACTTCCATGTCTCTCAATTAATTAAATAACTGATTCATTTTTTGATTGATTCATGACAATGAATAATTGTGCAAAGTTTCAACTTGAACCGAGAATAATAATAATATAAATGATTGCTGTTTGGAGAAAGATTCTCTGCTGACATTAGGCTCTCTGCCTAAAAATAACAACTCCCCATGAATCGAATCTCGATTTAAACTCTTTAGTCTACATCGGGATACGAACTCTAGGTTTATGAGTTATCTGTAACCAACAGTACATGTAATGGGACTAAACCAAACAAAATACATACCCCATACTCTTAGTCTCCCATTTGACTACGTAGACTTTTTCTTTTTTTTTTTTTTAGTTTTTTTTTTTTATTTGACTTAATTTCGCTGAGAAAAATATAAATGCATTTTTGTTAATGTATAACGGATACTTTTTTATATACACGTTCTGTCTTTCTTTGAACTATTAAACTAGAGTCTATCCTATCCAAGTTGACAGAACACCTATTGCATTACAGGTTGCCAGGTAAGTTTTTATTCTTTAATCTTGGTTTGCATTACATCTTGACCCAATTGACTTTGTGAGTATTTGGGCCTTGAACAAGTAAACAAGTAAACTTTCAATTTTGAAGCCAACAACTTTTCCATTTAATTACAATTCTAAGATTAACTTGCATTTTTAAAAAAATCTCTATGTCCACGAAATGTGGTAAAAGTATTAGTTTTATGTAGTACTTTTTTTTGTACGTCTAAAATCTATTTAAAAATTGGAATTCACTATATTTTGTTGCCTATAAATTATAGTTACATTCGGTTAAATTTGGTCTTCTAAAAGGATGGCTGCCTGGTCGTGCGGTTTGCGCGCTGGACTGTCGTTCAGATTTATCGATGGTCCAGGGTTCAAACCCTGCCCGCTCCCATCCCCCGTCGTCCTGCGGGAGGTTTGGACTAGGAAGTAATTATCTTCAACTCTGAAGGAACATCCGAAACACGTAAAACATTTTACAAACAAAATACAAATATTCAAACCTTTTTTTTATACAAATACACAATTATAATAGAATACGTTAAGGACTATAGTTCTTACAATAGTACATAGCGACATATTTGGCTATGTCTTTCTTGTGTAGGAGTAACTGTTCATTTGCATCCTCTAATGTGACTAAAGAGATTATTCCTAGATACACATATGCGGTCACAGGCTTGCACTTGCTTACAATCAACAGACGCTAAATCGTTTACAGCCTTTATTTCTGGTGTGTGCGCCGTGTGCGATCCACGACCCCTCCCTTATGATAGTGTCACAAGGTCAATTCAATGTTGAATGATGTAATGTCCTTGTGATGCCGGGGATTCAAATCTTCTATTAAAATAATTGAATTAATGTCGAACTAGAATTCACTGCAAAAGATTCTTTGTAGAAAATGAAACTCTGGAACTTTATTTGAATATAACGTAAGTACAGCTTATGTACAATAGTAGATCAACAAGATGAAAATGATAACATAACAAAGGCTTCTTTCTTAATAAAACTTAGAGATGTTAGAAAAACACAACCTTTCAATAAGACATTCACGCACAGACTGATTCTCACGCAATCACCGACTTTGGGCGGAAGTTGTCATCAGACTCGTTTTCAATTCATACTCTCAACCAACCGCATAGACGTCTCTATGTCACGTGACTGATGCAATTTCTAGAAATTTCTTTTACCGACTGATGCAACCTCTAGCCAATAGATTTTAATTTCTATCAAGACAAAGAAAAGCTAAAAATAACTCTCGTGTAATACCAATATAGAAATCAACCCAGAATGGCATATGTGACAATAGACCGTCCTGTCCTTGTATACATCCGTATATCTTAGTAGGGGACACAGTAACTAGATTATAGACTTAATCAAACATGTGAAGACTTCAACTGATGTGTATTTACAGATGGGGTTGACCGTCATGTCAAATAAATCCGTCGATAATAATCAGCAGTCTATTCACCATACATCTTGCAACAAGCCCTAGCCATATTCTTCTTCTATCATGTACCCGTATTCAGTAACGCCATTTGTCTGCCTGACTACGTCAATATTTTAAAAACAATACACAATATATTTTTTTTACAAAACAAACATAATCGCTAAACTAAACTACGTCACTACAATATGTATTAGTTATGTTTAATAATAAAGGTATAACCATAATGAGGCAAAACATTTTTTAGCTCTTAAACAGTGAAAGCTTATGTAGTCAAAATATTGTATACAATTACGCTATTATAGTTATATTGCTATATCCATTACTCATTCCATTCCATTGATATTCCAAATTACATATGCTTGATATTATAGCCCAGGGGCGGCCCTAGCAGTGCGCGGGGCCCTGGGCGAGCGTCATGTGCGGGGCCCCTAGCCGCAAAGGTAGACTATATATATAGTACCACATCTCGCTAACGGGCTAATCCTTCTCTAATGCTGCAACAATAACAATACAGTATCTTCGCCTCAAAGCTGTGGGCCTTATTTTTGTAACAAAACATAGAACATTACGTAGGGTACTGCTGGTTTAGTATTGGCCGCTGAAGTACATTATGTACTGTATTTTAATTGTTCTGCATCAATAGATGCAAATAAAAAAACACTCGCCACTACTAATAGTATGTCGCCTCTCTCACTTTGCAAATTGAAGCCAATAGGATGTTCTTTAAGAATAAAGTGTGCTATAGGAGTTACAGTGGTCCATTCACTTTCGAAGACCCGACTTTTCCGGAAAGGCTGTATCACGTTTTTTTTAAAAATAATTTATAAAAACAAAGTTACAAAGACAGTTTGTGTGGAAACACAAACTCAAAATCTGCCCCCGAAGTGGTCCACCTAGACAAGTAAAAAGGGAGGTTTCAATATTTTCAGAAAGAACAAATGAAATTCTATCAATGACACATTTATGACAGAATAGATTGGAGAAAGAAGGTTGACAGATCTTGGGTAGTGCCCCAGTGATGTTCATTCATTACTTTACCACATTATGACACATGATATGAAAAACTTCTTATTAATTGTTGTTTTAAATTATGTCCAACTTATATGCATACTAAATAGATTTTCTCTGTGTAAATGTAGTAGTTAGTATAACCAAACTTACTTAACTTAGCAATACAAATGTCAAAAAAAAATAAAAAAAAAAACGTTTGCATATAAACCTGTTTAAAAACGGTTAATTAATTATCTCCTATATTAAAGAGCTTTCGGTGTTTGTTAACATTAATAATGAATAGTTGTAAAAGTGATGTATTTTTCTGAAAGAAAGTGATAAGTGATTCAAAAATTAGATTTTTCGGTTTTAGAAAAAAAAAAAGTAGCCGTTACATCAGAACTTTGAATGATCTTAGATATTATGATGTCGGATTTTCACTAACTTTTCTAGTTTACGAGATCTAAACGCAACGGATGGACGGACAGACATTCCACACAAAACTAATAGCGTCTTTTCTCCTTTCTGGGACCGCTAAAAATACTCCCGCGTTTTTTTTTGTTTTTTTTTTCAACACGTTCACACAGTGGCCAATTGGAAAAAGAAAACTTAATATTGTCATCGTCAAACTTGCTGGAAGCTGATTTGCCGAAATAACCGTACAACTACATCAACTGGTGATACTGTTTATATCAGAAAAATATTATACGTTTATGAAATTAAACAGCTTACTGCGAAAAGCTGACCTTTGCGTGCGGTCTTAGAACGTATCACCAGCGACAGTCGAGAATACACCGTACAATTGTTTAGTTATTTTCAGTGCTTTTTTATTAAAAAAAAAATAAATGGATTGCCTAATTTTTTATCTATTAATAAATTAATAATAAACGCTAAAATTCAAGAAATTAATATTTTTTCCCCACATTGAAAAAAGTGAAGTTCGCCGTATGATGTGACGGTAAAAAAAAGCACTAATTATTTTCATTAAATATTCAATTAGTCAAAAGTTCCATTATTGTTACTACAAATGTATTTTTCATATACAATGTTTAATAGTGCAAAGAGTAGTTCAAACTTTATCACTACGTATTTTCCAAATAAAATCCGATTAGACGTCGAAACGATTAGGATTGGTTGCTTCTACTTATGTGTTTTTATTGCGAACGTTAAACGATGATAGCCTCTAAGACTCGGCTGTCTTTACCGAAAATGAACTGTATTTCGAAATACAAAATGTAAGCTTAGATGGCAATTGGTATAATTGGTATACTGGGAAAATATTTGAGTAACAAGTCCTTATTTATGACCACTCATTTAGTTTTCGAAGTTGGTGACAATAAAATCTCCCAGCGCGGGGCCCCCGTCAGGCGCGGGGCCTGGGGCGGTTGCCCCAGTTGCCACCCCCTAAGACCGCTACTGTTATAGCCAATACACATTTTTTTCTATTTTGGAAACCTCAGCAGTAAGATTTTAAGTTCGAATTTTGTAATATTTATTATACATGTTATTTTTTTTTTTTTGTTCAGAGTAACAGAGAGCAAGAATGATGCTTACCCAGTGGGCAAACTGGTGCTGGCCATGGTCGGATGGAGGGACAAAACAGTGCTGCACCCTGATCAGTTCAACCCTTATTACGTTCCAAGATTCGCCCCTGAAAAAACAATCTCAGAGCTGCCCGACCTAGGTGACTTTCCTTCTTCCCTCTATTTGGGAATTCTGGGTATGCCAGGGTATGTAACTCGCATTGTCATGAATGCCACGCTGTAGCTTTTGTTGGTTTTCTGTTTTTTCGGCGTGGAGCGCCATTTTGCATGTACGCGGGTGTCTGTGTGGAAAATCTATTTATAGTTTTTGTAACAAACAAGGTTGAAGACCGGATATTAGGCCTATATGTCAGCTCTAATTTTTTAGATTTTTTTTTTGTTTTTTTTTGCCTAGAGGAGTGTTTCCTTATAGGGGGGGGGGTGCGTATACAGACTACAATTAAAATATGAAAACTTTTACAGATCTAGATTTTGAAATAATGTATATCACAAACTCAAAAATTATTGATATACATAACAAATGATCTCTGACAATTTTTTTTTTCTGTGGCTTTGACGAAACAGATAGGATAAGATAAACAGGAACTTTTGGCGAAGCCGTTTTGGCACGGATGTCGATTTGGGGAAGTCTTTTTTTTTTTGGCGAAGTGGTCGTTTTTGGCGCCAAAAGATACATTATATATGGTCATTTTATTTGGCCTCTAAAATGAATGATGCATATCAATTTTTTTGTTATGTGTGTTTGTGTTCAAACATTTTTAAAAAAAGAGGGGGGGGGGAGAACAATATGTTGATGTCCATAAGATTTTTTTGTTTTATTTATCGTCCACTAACCCATAGGGCTTATTAACTTTAATGTCTCTGAGTCAGGATTATCGTTTCTGTCTTTTATTCATTAGATTGCTTGTTGAATCTGACCTCCTCCACATCCCAGTTTTTTTTCACACAGCCCACTGTGGACTTTTTTAAATTTTCCCTAACTAGTGTCAGGTACCCATTAGAGCTGGGTGGACTCAAGGGCGCCCGAAAATCCCGAAAGGTAAAGGGAGTTGGTCGTTGTGCTGGCCACACGACACCCTCGTTAACCGTGGGCCACAGAATCAGATGACCTTTACATCATCTGCCCTATAGACCACAAGGTCTGAAAGGGGAACTTTACTTTTTTTTTTACTCTGTGGACTATACCTATTAATACATACCTGAACTCTCATGAAGAAAAGTGAGAGGATATAGGTCAGGTTACTAATTTGGATCTGCGCGAAGCGGTAATAGGACACATGAGTGCGATAATGGAAGGTGTCACAATGGGCGTGGGAGCGTATTTATATCATAGTCTCTCAGGTAGGACTTATTAAAGTTCGTTATATTTCATCGTAAAATTCTCAAAGCCTTAATTGAAACCCCGGGGAGGATGGAGGAAGCGAGAATTTTGATTTAAATATTTCTGGGTAGTTTCTACAGTAAAAATGTAAAAAAAAAAAATTAAATTTTGTGTGTATTTGTAATTTTTTTAAAATTTCAACATCCTGCGCCAGAAAAACGAAAAATTGCCTTCGCCTAAACGGCGTCGCCAAAAAAACGGCGTTGCAAAATCGTCGCGTATCGGGGCCTAGAAAATGGGGACATATATATACCCACACCACCGTCTGTTATTTGTTCCAACTTTTATATTTTGTATTTAATCTTTTCCTTCACCAGTTTAAGCGGCTACTTTGGCCTCCTGAGACAATGCAGACCCAAGAAAGGCGACGTCGTGTTAATTAGTTCAGCTGCTAGTGCAGTGGGCAGTGTTGCCGGACAAATCGCTAAGTTGAAGGTACGCATTTATACTCTATAGTGGTTTCAACTCTTCAGGTCTTTCATTAGAAATAAAGAAAATATATTATGCGAAGCAAGCATATATTTTCGTGTTACTACCATAAAGTGGACGTCAGGCTCAAGGGTAGCAGGGGTCAGGGAAGATTAAATTACAGGTGGCTAGTTCAGGCCCCGTTTGGGTCCCCTTAGAGGAAGTAGGGCAATGCTGGAGATTTAGAGGATTAGATGAGCTTTACAAATATGTAGTTGATTTGGACACACTGGGGTTTTAATAAAAAGTAACTAGGTATATATTAGCTCGAGATTAGCTATAAAATCATCATTAAACTCGACTCGACTCAACGATCAAGTTGAAATAAGAACGTGCCTACCGTTTGGGGAGGCTCTATCCAAGGTCAAAGACAGAGAGGAACGGAGAAGGATGGTCGACAAATCTTGAGTGGTGCCCCAACGGTCCAACAGACTAAAGGGATAGGTAAAGGTTGAAGACAATTGAAATCTCCTATTGGCCTGTAGCATGTGTGTCGAGACTGAACTTGTTTTTAGCTGTTTGTTATTTATGAAAGAATGACGTTCCTGTGTTTATGTATCTCTATTACCCTTGGTACATTGAACTTCGGGCACACTATGTCTCGGGCTCTCTTCATGTCAAGGGAGGTTTTGTGACTGATACTGGGCAGTTGGTATAAACATTCTGATACTCTTATAAAACCTTCCTTCAAGTATCAGACCATCCCTTGTTTTTTACTTTTTAAACCGCAGCGTTACCCTCGTTTTCGTTACCTAATATCAAATACACAGATAATCGTCATCTTCTTATTTTATTATTACGAAACTTCATTCTTTCTCAAAATCACCAGGAATGTACAGTAATTGGCTCAGCAGGAAGTCAAAAGAAAATTGATTGGTTGAAATCTCTCGGATTCGATTACGTATTCAATTACAAGGAGACAGCAGTGGACGAGGCGCTACAGAAGTTCGCTCAGGATGGCATTGACTGTTATTTTGATAATGTTGGTATTACGTCTATGATATATTCTGTAAAAAAAAGCATAGCTCATTGATAACAATTATATTGTCTCTTCGTAATCAGTAGCCGCGGGAGTTTGATGAAGCGGAACCTATTGGGTGGGAGGTAACACTCCTAAGTGAGACAACGGCTGCGACACTTATAGAATTATGAAACTTTAGCATCCCATTCGGAGACTGGAGATCTAGAGGCGATCACAGCACAGGAGTCTAGATCTATGACATGAAATACTACATAAAGAGCATTTATCATTATTCTCTCAAAAAATGTAGGCTATTAATTAAAAATATCAGGTGGCCGAGCCTTGCTCGGTTAAATAATTTATAACTAAGAAAGGTAATATGCTACTGCTACTGGTGCTACAGCCCATGGAAAGATATGGCCTGCTCTTACACATCCCTCCATTCATATATCTCCTGGGCCTTTCGTCACCACGCCCTAACGGTAACCCCAAGTTTAGATATCTTGTTCAGTGTGAGAAAGTAAGGAGCAGTAGAGCAGCTGTGTAATCACCATTTCCTTTGTTTTGGTACGGGACATTAGACACTGAAGCTTGAACACATGGTCATAATTTTACCAGCAAAATTATAATTATAATAAGGCTTGACATCAAATCCGAAGATTAATGAGAAATCTACACCGCTCTACGCAATTAAAGTGTAAACAATTTATTAAGCACTTAATACGCCATAACTAATCATACATCGGTACATGTAATTTCATTACTTTCCTTCCATAGTTCTATAATAAATCAATCTTCAATAAGATGGTGCGCAAATGTTTAATTAGGTCCATTGATACTTTAAAACTCGTTCTTGTTTGCATTGTAGTAAGGTAAGCATAGTGACGTAAGCAGCGTTTTTCCCGTTTTCGTCATGGAAAACTTTCATTCATAAATTTTCCATTTCATTCATAAAGTATTCTGACCAAAATTAAATTGAGACATTTTCATATCGAAATAACGGTCGAACTCGAGTTTTCCCGATGTGGCTAATGAATTCAGAATTTTTTTCTCACTAATACGCACATACCTTGAAATTTTAAAGAAAATCGTTAGAGCCGTTTTCGAAATAAAATTTATAAATAAATAAATATATATATATATACAAGAATTGCTCGCTTAAGAGTATAGGATAACCAAGGCAATGGGTCGAAGCACGAGGCCGCGCAGAGTACTGGTCAGGAATGTCTTAAAATGTTTTATTTTATTTTATAATATACAATTTAGCTTTGTAATTTTGAAACAAACGTTTAGATTATTTTTTAAGAATAATTTAAAGCGAAATAATAATGAAGAGATTAAAACGTTGAAAATATTCTCTTCGAGCTGATGAATCTGTCAGGAAAGCCATATGTAATAAAACTAAATCAGTTGCTACTTTCTGTTCAAATAAAATCCGTTCAGATTGGTCATTGATAGGATACGATCGAATAAGATCTGATTGGATCGTAAAGGATAGGAACGGTTGTAATTTGATTGGATTTAATGTGATGGAATCGAAGAATGAAAACAGATCGGACTGTCATTGAAAAAGAAATTTGGCCAGTGTGATGATGACAAGCACCATATTTGCGTTAGTATCGAGACGCTCTATCAACTCTTCCTTTCCATCCACCTTCCAACCACTCATGAAGAGAGTATAAAGATAACAGTAAGAATAGAAGATCAAACCCAAATATTTTTCTGTCTTAAAGCTATTGTAACTACTGTAATGAAAGTCATCTTTTTTGTTTTAGTTATTAACACCAAGAAATCAGAAGAAATAATAATGTCCCTTGTTTGTTCAAGGTAGGTGGAAGTTACAGCCAAACAGCTCTCAATGCATTGAAGCCTCGTGGTCGTATGTGTTGCTGTGGCTGCATCTCTGCCTATGATACTCTCAACCATCAGCTCGGTAAGTGATTGCTGCTACAGGTCTAGTAAAGTCTAGTACGAGCCTACAAGCAGGCCGAGATTTGAAACTTCCGAGGATGAGGAATAGGACTGACCAATTAGTTTGCAAGGAGAAGCATCACATTCACCTTTACATCACATTCACCTTTACATCACACTCACCTTTACATCACCTTCACCTTTACATCACATTCACCTTTACATCACCTTCACCTTTACATCACCTTCACCTTTACATCACCTTCACCTTTGCATCACCTTCACCTTTACATCACCTTCACCTTTACATCACCTTCACCTTTACATCACCTTCACCTAACCTTTAGTCTGTCGACCGTCTTTCTCCATTCTTCTCTGTCTTTTGTCTTGGATATAATCTGTATCAATAGCAGGCCTGTCCATTCGTTCATGTTGTCTTCTTATCTCTTTCTCTACCACTTCTTTTTCCTGGTACTGTTTCCTGAAATGCGTTTATAAACAAAAAGTTGAACGACAAGAATGCAAACTTGAGAACTCAAGCCTCACCAAGCCATTACCATTGTGCCATGGAATGGCTTATGAAAATAGAAGGTATAGTAGTCCTCTTTTGTAAGTGTTACACTTAACATCGGCGAACTATTTCACTTACAAACTATAAAGGGTACTTATTCATCTTATACCGCTCCACCTGTCAAATACAAGTTTTTCCCCTTGTTCGATACAAAAATTAATTAATTAATTAATTAAATAATTGTTTTTTCTTTATTGATTCTTGTTTTGTCAAGATAAAGAAATGATTGTGAACAATTTCAGCTTGATTCGAAATCGAGTGTGGGAGAAACAACGCGTTCAAACGTTTTACTAAACAGAGTGAGTTGATAGAAGCTTTGTAAAAAATCAACATTAAATATACTCTATTATGTGTCTCTAAAGATTCAATGAAAGATGATCTTCTCCTGAAGATCATGGTGAACGAGTTGTCTGTTAGTGGATTGATGGTGTTATCTTACGAAGACGAGTTTCAAGAAGCACTCTTGGAAATGGCTCAGTGGATCAAAGAGGTACGTTTGAGCGCCATGTTATAGCTACTTTTATTATGTGTTTGTTTTATGTGCGAGGACCTTTTATAACATAGAGAGTAATCGCACCGTATGACACCCATTAAGGATGACACCAAATGAATAAGTATCAGGAATCAAGAAAGGGTAATGACTGCTCGCATGTTATAATAATGTATCAATCAATCAATCTAGGTTATTAGCTCTTTGCATTATGTTTCAACAAGAAGACTAATCTAACGCCATTTTTAATTGGGACGTTTTAAATTTTGTGAAAGGGCTATAGGGGTAACAGCGTTAGCTAATTAAACCTGGTGACACCTGTGATCAGGGCCGGATTTAAGTACCGTGAAACGGGGTGACTTTGCCCACTTTTCAACTTCCAACTTAATTTTCCCATATTGAAAGTACACTTAAACTACTCTACAGAGTGGATGCCTGTACTTTAATAAAAACATAAAATTAAGTCAGTACATTATAGGGAAACTATTTTTTTGGAGGGCCTAAATGCCATTTTTTTTTCAAAAATGGAAAAATGGGGTGACTTTGCCTTCGAGCTTTATTTTCTAAATAAATGTATTTTAGAAGTAAATAGAACAAAATAATTTTTTCTAAGATTAAGAAAACATTTTTCATTAAGATGCAATAAAAGGCATCACAAAATTTTAGCTGTTTAATGCATGGATTTCTCATATTATAAACAGTGAAAAGTCAAAGCTATTTATCAACACATTCTTTGTTCGTGGTTGTGGTTTCCACTGCTGGAATATAAGTGCTTCATTGCTAGTAGCATTATTTTCATCTATTTTCATTCATTTGGAACATAGCTGATGTTGAGAATGTTGGCTGTGAAGGATGTTGCCTTCTTGCGCCAATCTCACCGAATGGCCAAAACAGAGATATTTTTCTTTTCAGTCTTCTCTCATTGCCAGCTGCATTTCTGCTCATCCCTGTTTGTGTTTTCACTCTTCCATAGCTTTAATAAAGTTTCTACATCATTATCTTTATGTTTATGTCAGTTCAGTTACTTTTTGGCTATCATATCCTTAGCCATCTGAAAGAAAAAATGCAACACATACATTCTGCCCCGTGGCCTCCCTACACTGTTCTATACTTAATAATAATCATACTGATATCTAATATAAAAGCTATGTTACCAGAATAAAACATAGAATACTTGTAAATTTTATCTAATTTTTCTGTTTAAAAACAGCTATAGGCTATGTGCGATTTTAGTACGATTTTGTTTTTAATATTTTGTATGCTTTTGAGTTTTACAGAGTAAGACCATGGGTGATCCACTGTTGTAGATCCGAAACTGCATATATATATATACTAAAAAGTTGAATGTTTAGCATATGTATGTATGTATGTATGTATGTATGTATCGAAATAAAATCAAAACCGCTTGACCAATCTTGATTAACTTTGCCAGAAACGTTCCTTGGGTGCCAACTTAGACCGTAGTGTATGTACTGTATGTACTGTAGCCCTAAAACAAACTTAAGACCCTAAAAAAAATAAAGTTGACCAACTCTATTACAGCTCTATTATTTTATGGATCTAGGCTTTGTTTACAATGTGTTGACATGAGAAAAAATCGAAAGGATTTAGATCTAGATCTAATTTTAAGAAGTACACTTCGCATTTATAGATTTTAACTTTGACGCATGAAAATGTAGGATATAGTCTAATGTATTTATTATTTAACAAAATTAAGCTTCGAATTTGTGTTTCATAAGGATTTTTACATAAATTCATTCTTTGTATCAGCGAATATAAATATCCTGTTGTACATACTTTCATTTGACATTAGCGAAAGGTTACAACACATCTCTCTATTCACTATTCCTAGGCCTAGATCTAGGTCTAGGTCTAAAACTGTATTTCAACTCTAAGATGATATGACTTCTCTTAGCAAAGATAGTTTTAAGCTTTAACACATGAACATACTAATTATAGTCCATTCATTTCATATTTTAATCAAATTAACATTGAAATTTGTTTTCTAAAGCATTTTTAAATGATTGCAACTATTATCCTAATATCGCGTAAATTAAGGTCAATTAGCTATTTTTAGCTCCATTAATAATTTTCTTAACGTGAATTCACACATTCGCTTTACTTATAACGTTATTATTTTCTTTAATTGTTTCTAATGCACTATATCACTGACTACATCAGCAATACGCAAGTTAAGACCCGCGGGCAGCGGGTAATACCTGTCTAGTATATATATATATATATATATATATATATATATATATATGAGCACGATACAAGTTGACATTTCTTAACCACGACAAAGTTGCCATCCGTAAAATTGCTTCCTCTGTCTCTAGAGACAACGTAGGGGCATCAGACTTCGTGCGCCTTGATCAATCACCAGTTTTAGTTTATTTTTGAGTCCGGTCAGATCTGATGAGAAATTAAACCTGGATAAGCCGTCTAAATTCTTTGTGTTGTGTAAAGACACGATGGAATGACGCATAGAGGTTTGGGGTTCCGTAGTGAAGTGACGAGTAATTAAAAAGTAAGAACAGAAATAGAAGAGTAACGGACAAGAACGAACGACGGCCAAGTTAGCGACGGCAAGGACTGTGCCCTTAATTCTGTATTAAATTGTTTGGAATTTATCAGCCGTAGTTCTTCAATTTATCTTCTTTGTTTATTCTGTTGATTGTGTCTAATACGAACTCGCGAGCAACATCAACAGACCTACTATAGACCTACTTATCAACACATAAGCTATCGTCAGTTGATTTACGTTTCTTTAGGAACACTAAATAAATTGTGCCACGTTTCAGTTTAAAACGAGCGAGTTGATATTAGCTTTGTGAAAAGACAAATGCAAGCCTTCCTAATCTCGTTAAAGCTCATTAAAAACTCTATAGATTAAAAGAAATTCTTCCCCTTCCTAAACCCAGAAGACACAGTGTGGCAAATAATAAGTCCAGTCATCGTGTTTGTACTGGTGCATTCACAGACATTCCGATAATAATAGTGCGGCGACTAGTGCCCTTACACTCAGTAGCAATTTCTTCCAAGCTATAAAGTGATGACACTCAAAAATAAAAAGCGACCAACCTAGATGGAGCCTATGGGTCTCTATTAGTTTTGGTCTGGGCGCCATCATCATTGTTATTAAGACATCAAACCATGAGTCAAAGTTTTGCTTTAACCGTTCGATGTTACGTCTCTGCTTTTAAATACATTCAATAATTTTTCTATTACATTTACGTTTTCTAGCCTAGAATAGACGCTATTATTTTAGTGTGGTCTGTCTGTCCGTCCGTCCGTTTAGATCTCCTAAACTAAAAAAAGATATTGAAAATCTGACATCATCATATTTTAGACTTTAGACCGTTCATAGTTCTAATGCAACTGTTACTTTTTTTCTTTTTCTGAAAACGAAAAATTTAATTTTTAAAATGAACTATGCAAGCATTTTTTTTTCTTAAAATTCACCATTTTTTTTTATAACTATTCACTATTAATAGAAACAAAGACGGGAGGCTATCTAGTAAGGGACATAACTAATGACCATATTTTAACACATTTATGCAATTAAGTAAGTTGTGTTATATTGGCTATTAAATTTACAAAAAACAAATTGTAAAGAGAAAAAGTCTATTTAGTATGCATACAAGTGGAACATAATTTAAAAGAACAATTAAAAAGTAGTTTTTCATATTATTGCGTGAACTGCTGCGCGCTAACACACCATCGACCACTTCACTGGGGATTGTTTTGTTGTTTCTTCTATACTATACAGTAATGTACTTTTTAAAATTGAAACCTTGAATGAGAAATTGACTCTTTACAAAAAAATTAAATCAACTAGATACTCTTCATATGACATCAGTTAGGCCAGGTTCACATCTCAATTCATCTTCACTTTCACCTTTCCTTTGGTCTGATGGACCGTTAGGGCACCACACATGATCTGTCAACCTACCTTCACCATTCTTCTCTGTCATTTGTCTTTGATAGAATTTCATTCTGATGTTCTGTCTGAAAATATTGAAACCTGCCTTTTTATCTGTCTGGGTGGACCATTTCGGGGACCGATTTTTGAGTTTGTGTTTCCACTCAAACTGTCTTTGTAACCTTGCTTTATTTTGTTTTAAATATTAATAGATTTTAGCAATATGCCGTTTGTGCAAATATTCCTAATATGTGTAATTATACAGCGTATGAATGTTAGGAAAATATGTAGTTATTTATTCAACATGTGCTAGTAAAAAAATTATAAATATGTTTTTGTTTTTTTTTTGTCTCTTTTTTCCAGAACAAATTAAAGTACAAAGAAACTATATTTGAAGGCTTCACTAAAATGCCCGAAGCATTGCTGGAAATATTTCAAGGAACAGCTGTTGGAAAACTGATTGTTAAGGCATAGCCTCTAACCTAAAAACAATTTCAGAGAGTTTTGTCACTCTTCCAAACAACATTTTATATGATGACGTCATCAAAGTTGAGCTTTCCTGCAACACATATCGCTTTTCATTTTTGTCCAAAATGTTTTCTTTTTACTTGCATATCATCGATTTTGATGTGTCTGTGTGTGTTTCAGTGAATGTACGTGTAGGAAGAGTGTGTTTTGTGATTACTAAAGAGACCGACTTTTATTTAAAACATTGATTTTGAAGGTTTGCTCAAAGAGTTTTGGGTGGCAGCACTCCGACAAATATACAGATTTTCATATAATGTTGGCCGATCCATAATAACAAGTTTTTGGTGTATCCGGTTTAAAGAAAACGGAAATACCAAAAAAAAAACATTTATTTTTAGAAACATGCAATTATCAAATTTGTAAACAAAGAGCAGATAGGTGTGAATGAAATTTAGGACGCAAATCTCCATTACATAATCCAATGCTTGAAAAAGTGGCACTTATTGACTGTCTATTTATTTTGATTTTTTTTTATTTATGATATTACATGTAATAGGATTTACATTCCAAAAGAGAGATGCTAACAGCTAATCAACTCTCACCAGTATATACCATAGATCTAATCCAGGGCCATATTTAAGGCAGTGTAAAAAGTGCAACCACCCATGACATTACTTTAAAAAAAAAAGGGGGGGGGCTTTACAAAAAAAATGTAAAAAGTTTTTTTTTTAAATGCGCTCACTTACTCTAAAACAAAATTAGATTGAATTTTGATCGTATTCATTCTCTTAATTGTCAGTAAATAGCTTTCATCAAGATAAATTGTATTTTTACTTACGTCTACAAAAGCGAGAAAGGGCCTCCACAAAGTACTATCCACTTACTTGAATCCGGCACTAATCTAATCAGCTTGTTAAATTATAAACCTAATTTAAATTGTTTGTCAAGAGTACTTTAAAAACATCTGACCCGGTTGGTTATTTCTGAAAGCACACTATAGTTGACAGCACTTGTCTACTTCTTCTAACCATAAAATATATGTCTCACGGTATTTAAAGAACTGCCAAACTAAGATATTTAAGAAGTTGTAGTTTCTGTTAGCTAAGATAAAGATACATAGATAAAATTTGAATTTTCGTATGATTAAAGTCGATAGGACTGATGCATAGTCATTCTATCATCTAATGAGACCAATTGATTATCTCGTGGTATTGCCATCGAGTTTTGAGTCTAATTCTAAAGAGGTAAGCATTCTTTCAATTGTGCGGCTCATTCCAATAGCTCCTTGTGCGACTCATTTCAATAGCCCCATAGCGCAGCTCATCCTTACAGCCTGTAATGTTGTTCATTATAAATATCCTGTAATGTGAGTCATTACATTAGCCTGTATTGTGGCTCATTACAAAGCTCTTAGTCGCAGCTCATTACATTTGCCTGTATTGTGGTTCATTACATAAGCCTCTGTTGTGGCTGATTACATGGCCCTGTGTTGTGGCTTATTACATGAGCCTGTGTTGTGGCTCATTCAAATGATGTTTAGTGTGGCACATCCCACTATTTCACGTTACACTACCTTGAGAAAAGTCCAGAAGGGAATCGGCGCCGAAGGCGTCATTATCCCGTTGGTCGATAGAAAGGCTTTTATCTATCGACCAGGCCTGGACGTTGGGATTCTTCATCCCGTGCCCTGTCTGAGGGCTCCCAACGGTAGGCAGCCATGTGGGCTCTCAATCCCGGCTGTGCCGTGTACATAGCGTTTCGCCCCCGTTCCTGGACCCCACCCGCTATAGGTGGTTACATTACCAGCCAGTGCCTCTCCTCGGAACTTCCCGCACTGTTGCAGACTATCCACCACTGCCCAAACCTAAAAGCCGCTTCTTGTCTATTCGTGTTCATCAGAATTGTATATAAATCTTAAGCATGTTGGTGAATCAACTCAACGTAGACATCGTAGACATTGGGTCTGAGTCGAATTACTGTAGAAGTAGGATAGCCTACAGTTTCTTCTCATCTTAACATTGAAAGGTGTTTATTCCCATCATGATAGGGAGTGATTAAGCGCTTGGATGCCGAACCTGGGGTCATGGGCTCAAATCTTGATGAAGACTGGGATTTTGAATATCGGGGATTTCTATGGCACCCCTGAGTTCACCCAACTCTAATAAGTACCTGACTTTAGTTGAGGAAAGTAAAGGTGGTTGGCAGTTGTACAGGTCACATGACACCTTGCTCGTTAACCGTTGGCCAAAGAAAACGATAACCCCTGAACATCATCTGCCCTATCGATGGCAAGGTCTGAAAGGGGAACTTTTACTTTTTATCCCCGTTAAGGCTAGTAAAACGAATTACATTCGTGTTCTCATGTATTCACGTTAATCATTTCACGTTTTCTAGCACTAACATTTTTTTTAAGGCAATGTCCAAAGTTTTCTTGAAAGATGAAGAACAACAAAAAAAGCTATAGAATGTAACGTATTTTTTTAAATATTATAATCTATCGGAAGTGCCCAATGTTTTAATATTGTAATATTATTGAAACCCATAGACAAAAATAGTGAAACCACAATGTACAGTTTTTTATGAATCTCATCATTGTGCGTTGTGAAAGATAATTTACTGTATATATATATATATATATATATTATTATTATTATTATTAGTGATGATGTGAAGAATTTATTCTGTGAGAAACTTTCACAAAATGTGATATTATATGCACACACTTTTAATTGTGGACACTTTTATCGTTGTTATATTCTGCAAATATATTGAACGATAACTAAATTGTGCTGTTGTTTTTTTTTAAGTGTGTGTTTTAGCATAACCATTGTATAACTTTAAAAAAAAAACAATTCTCTATGTGTCCCTTCTTATAGGCTTTGGGTGCTCAGAATATAGGAAATGTTCATCATTTATGTATTATACAAGATTTAAGATAGTTTTGCGCAATATTAGTCTCGTATAATCAAAGTACTGAGCTGTTTCGGTTGTAGCACAAATGTTATGTCCTTATTTAGTTGGCAGCTGTGGCTTTTAAGATGGCGTCTTTTGACATTTATGTTTCTAAAATATTTTACATGTTTCGGATGTTCCTTCAGAGTGGAAGATAATTTACTTCCTTGTCCAAACCTCCAGCAGAACACCGGGTATTAGAGTGGGAAGGGTTTGAACAGTGGCGTAGCTAGGGTGGGGGGAGGAGGGTGAGAATTTGGAAACCCCCCCCCCGGGCCCCCACTTGAGGGGGCCCCCCAAATGAGTGTTTTTTTACATAAAAAATTAGGTATTACTCAAAATGTAGGGGCCCAAAAGGAGTTCAGTCCCCCCGGGCCCCCAAACGATGGAAAATCTCTAGCTACGCCCCTTTGTTTGAAGCTGGGACATTTGATGAATCTGAAGGAGCGCCCAGCGCGCGAACCGTACGACCAGGCAAAAATCTCTCCCTTCCTCTTTTTTATTTCCTAATGTTTCCTTTAAGTTCCTCACATCACCTCCACATTTCTCCAACTGGCATTCTATTATTATTCAATGTTTCTGTATTTTATTGCACGTAGAATATAAACCGGATTTAAGAGCTGAAATGTAAACAAAGAGGAGCGTACTGTATTTAAGATTTGTAACGAGAATGGCCATACATTTTGTAAATATTTGTTTGATTACGTCCCTTGCAGATTTCTTTATATAACTATTTTAGTACCTCCTAGAAATTTAAGAATATACCCTAAGGTTAATCATGTGTTCATCTAGGAGTCGAGAGTAGAGATTGAAACTCTACTCATGGAACTATACTAATGCTCTACTATAATCGACTTCAATTACTATTATTCATTCAGTCCTGACAATACCAACGTTCATTTAACCCCCATTAAATTTAATACATTTTTGGTTTATAAACTTCAATTTTAGTTATATAAAAAGAGCTTGTATTCTTCTATAAATAATGTCCTTATATAACATTTCCTGGTTGCATACAAAAATTTATAAAAGTTTAATCATAAACATTTTTGCTTCTCCTTTAAAATAAATAGTTCATTAGCATTTCTTATATTCTGTACACTAGATAAAAAACTACACCCAAAGGCTCGGACCGAAAGGAGGCCAAGGTGTAACAAGGACAAACAAAAAGCCAATCTGACTTGTAAATCTCTAAATATAATTCCATGCACATTTTTGTGACATTGTACCTTATGAAAAGAGAGCCTCCCACTGAGTTCATGGATAGTCTGTCTTTATATCCACTATGCATTTATAAGCGAAAATGTTGTTTTTTTTCTAGACAGAGATCGTAAATGCCGTTACACTGGGAATGCAAAAGTTACAGATATTGAGGCGCTCTGAGTAATAGTACCCGGTAATGGAACTTTCAATATATGAATATAGAGTTTATTTGATCTCTATATATGGACAAACTCATATGATTTGACCAGTGGCGTAGCAAGTTCCCCGTGGGCCCGGGTTCAGGGATATGTTGATGGGCCCCTCCCCCCCTCCCATAGGACACATATTTTGTGTGACAAGGAAATCCAGTAATTTGTATGTATCAGTAGGCCTACATTTACTAAAAGACATTCCAATGCAAGTTCAATAACAAAGCTGACAGAACCATTGAATACCATGTTTAAGTACTGTTTGGCAAATAAAACTTTTTACTTTCTTAACCATTTTGTTTTTTACTAAATTGCAGTGTAGGGCAGGCCATTAGTCATGGGACCAGGAGATATGAAACCCCTTCGCACCATATAGTGTCGCATTTACAGTTAAAAAGGCCTTAAGCTATTTGAGATATGGGGCCCCCATATAAGTCCAGATATTGTATGTAACAACTAAGTATTTCTTGGAGGCCCTAAGCTAGAGCTTATGTTACTTAGAGGGGCCCTGGACCTTTGGTTGTTTCACCATCGGGTATGGTCCCTAAATGGTCGTGGGCCCGGGTTCATTGAACCCCTTCGCGCCATGGATGCTACGCCACTGGATTTGACCAGAAGAATTCAAAAGATGCATAAAATGCAATAGCCATCCTCTCATCTTTGCCTGTGGTCCAGTCTGGTGAATGGGCCAACAACCAAATTCCTCTCGGTTCTGGTCGATTCTCTCCGTCCCATCTTTCCCTTCTGCTTGGCATCTGCTTCAATATCGCGATGCTATGTATTTCTGTGCCGTGCCCTATTCTTCGTTTCTTGAGGGGGGGGAGGGGAAGATGGATTCCAGTTGAGGGCTTGTCTTGTAATGTTAGATGCATTTTAAGAAATGTTTGGCCTATCCTATCCTATCTACTTCAATGGGCAGCTGCTTTGTTCTTTGCCACAGTTCCTCATTCGAGATCTCCAGCTTCTCAAAAGAATATCTACTTCAATGGGCCAATGG
>JADKLZ010000687.1:30107908-30127362 GCA_021533235.1 Biomphalaria straminea | reverse complement strand
GCCCTGAGAACCTTGTGATAAGGCTATAAAGTTTTAGTTTGCATTTTTGTAACAGTGTTTAGTAGACCATCGATATGACCAACAGCCATTATGATCCTATTTTAAATATATCTTCATTTATGATGCGTTTTTTTTAATGTGATACTTAGGATTCCTTTACTAATATCCTCTTCAGGAGTTAGCATCCAAGATTTGCAAGCGTATAAGAACATATAAATATAGCCTAGATCTATTTATCAATAATTACATGATTGATTTGGAAATAATTGTTTTGAAATTATGCCAGAGTAGTACCTTAAGAGTTTCAGCAATTTTTACAGCTTTTGTTTTATTATTAATTATTTACCTACTCTAGACCATTCTGAAGTTGTACATAAATGACCTCAGTGGCAATAGATGTTTCACTGTATTAATTTAATACACTTAATTTTTTCTTCAAATCTTGACCGTCACAAAAGAATGCAATGCTCCATTCTGACTAGCAGCAACTTACACATTTTGTCCCCTCTAACACAGTGTATATTAAAAAGCTTGTCAATTAACATTCAGGAAAACTTTGTTGAACTAGTAATTTGTTATTTACTTCCAGGTCGAGCTTGCATTATGGGATACTGCAGGTCAAGAAGACTATGACAGGTTGCGCCCCTTGTCCTACCCTGACACCCATGTCATACTTATGTGTTACAGTGTGGACAACCCAGACAGTCTTGAGAATATAGCTGAGAAATGGACACCTGAGGTAACGATGACTTCACTTCAGGATTAGTTTTCATCATGGCACTGTCTTTATTAGGCATTAATATGCAATGGCTTTGAAATAATATCAAGGGCATACAATTAATATCAATATTTTAAGAAATATGGGTTCCAAACCCAGGAGTCTTGATATTGAATCCCCATGAAAACTGGGAATTTAAACTTTGGGCTTTTTAGTCCAAAAGTAAGCTGTGCTTCAACAAATATAACTGTTTTTGTCAAAATAAGAGATTCTTTTATCATCCAGGGTATAAAATAAACAATAGATGAAAAAGGAAAATTTATTGATTAGAAAAACAAAAATATTATTTCAGCTTTCACATGCCTTAGTTAACTACAATTTAAGACAACCTTCATTCTATAAATTTACTACATAAATGTACATGGGCTGGTCAGATTGGGTGTTAGTTAATTACAATTTAAGACAACCTTCATTCTAAAAATTTACTACATAAATGTACATGGGCTGTTCAGATTGGGTGTTAGTTAATTACAATTTAAGACAACTTTCATTCTAAAAATTTACTATATAAATGTACATGGGCTGGTCAGATTGGGTGTTAGTTAATTACAATTTAAGACAACCTTCATTCTAAAAATTTACTACATAAATGTACATGGGCTGGTCAGATTGGGTGTGCGGCGGCTGAGAGGCATAGTGCTTGACTTCCGAACTTGGACTCCTGTGTAAAGTGTGTTCAAATCTCGTTGAAGACCGGATTATAAATTTCAGGAATTTTAGGTACCTGACTTTAGTTGTGGAAAGTAAAGATGATTGGTCATTGTGCTGGCCACATGACACTCTGCTTGTTGATTGTTGTCCTTAACATCATCTGCCCTATAGATCACAAAAACTGAAAAGAGTGAACTTTACTTTAATTTACCAATGCAGATTACTGAGTGTGTGGGATTATGACTATCAAGATTCAACTGTAATACGTTTTAACTGATTTGTGAGGTGTCTTTTTATTCCTCCTAACAATATGCTTCATGTTGTTTTCTTTTTCAGGTGAAACACTTCTGTCCCAATGTACCTGTTATATTAGTAGGAAATAAAAAAGATTTGCGGAATGACCAGGCTACTATAGATGAGCTGGCCAAAACAAAACAAGGTCCAGTTAAAGTAGAGGAAGGAAGAGCAATGGCAGAAAGGTCAGTAACAATATAGACTATACCAGTCTCTGAGAAAAAAAAAGAACTCTTTTAACAAACACCATTAGTAAAATCAATGAACTCAGAGACCCTAAGCTATAATACATAAAACACAGTTAGAAACCATAATTTACAAATAGAAAAACAAAACCTAATGAAATACCCAGACACCAAATTAAATCCACATTTCTTATGCCATACTCTTCCATACCTAAGTCATTGATTGACATGCAAGACTATATACTATACAGATAGATAGATAACTTATATATAGCAATTGAATAAAATATAAGTTATTGTTTTTTTATATTCATGTCTAATATTAGAAAAATAAAGTTTCTGTTTAAACATTACAGAATAGGTGCTGCGGCCTATGTAGAATGTTCAGCACGCACTAAAGAAGGTATTAGAGATGTCTTTGAGACAGCCACAAGACACGCACTGAAAACTAACAAAGGCAACAAGAAGAAAATCAAGTGCAGCATCCTATAAAGATGTGGTAGCCCCAATGTGATTTAACCTTTAATGACATGTTTTCGGAATGTGATTTAATTATCATGTGTTTGCTGATGAGAAACTGAAGTCTTCCATTCTGCAATGTGATGGACATGAAAAAAATTTGTTTATTATGACATTGACATTGACAAGTATTTAACATTTTTAAAATGTTGATGAGGGGAACATTATATATAGATCCTGTTATTTTTAAATTTGTTTAAGCATTCCCAAAGTAGCTTTTGCTTTAAAATACTTGTGATAATGGTTTTTATTAATCATTTTAATTGGAGGGATAGAGGAATACAAGATCTTAGAATATTTTCACTATGAGTTTAAGTGTCCCATGTGGCAGAGAATGTAGCGCTGACAGGTCTTTCATCAGCATAGAGCCTGACCATTTTTACTTTCTACAATGTCAGATTCACAAAAGAGAGATGGGTGTACTTATGGGATGATTAAAAACCCTAATTAAAAAAAAATTCCTTCTACTTTATATGAGCCCAAACTTGATTTAAAACCAAGCACATTGACAGGATGGCTGCCTGGTCACGTGGTATGTGGGGGTCTGCTGCCATAAAGCAGGATGTTTGGTCTAAGACATAGTAACTTTCTTCTCCCAAGCAAATCAGAGAAAATAATAAGTTACAGTTTAATTAATGGTAAAGATTACAATTTAAGACCTTGTGATAGATGGAGCAGATGATGTTAAGTCACATGTTTCTGTGGCTAGCAGTTAAATAGCAGGGTGTCATGTGACTAGCACAATGACCAACCTCCTTTGCTTTTCCAAACTAAAGGATAGCTGCCTGGTTATATGGTTAGCATGCTGGACTGTCGTTCTGACTTGTTTTGATGGTCCCAGGTTCAAACCCTGCCCGCTCCTATCCCCACTCATTCTTCAGTAGGTTTGGACTAGGAAGTAAATAATCTTTAACTCTGAAGGAACATCGGAAACATGTCAAACCTTTCACAAACAAACATTTTACATTTAAAGTCAGGTACCCATTAGAGTTGGGTGAGAGGGTCATTAAAATCACAAAATTGAAGATTCCAGTCTTCAATGAAATTTGAACCTAGAACCTCTCCGTTTGGAAGAGAAGTGCTTTTCCACTCATCCAGCACGCCCCCCAGATTTAAGTATGAGAAGTGTATTTTTTAACAATTGAAGAAAATGATATATTTTCTTAATATTTTTTACATTAAAATTATTGTAAAAACTCAAAGGCTGAAATTAAAAATGTTTTATAAAGTATTTTAGCATTAGAACATAATGCTTGGATGTATATGTGGATTCCATTTCAGTTTATAGCATGAATACAGAAATATTGTGTGCCTTCTTTATCTTTTTTTTTATTTAAATACATTTTTTGATGACATTTTTTTTATTCATTCCGATAATGTATTTAGCTGTGCAATAATGTTTCAATGAGTACTTCAAAAGCCTTTTGTATAATCTCTTACTAAGCTAGATTATCATAATCCGTTGTTAGCATTATTTGCTTTAAAATACATTTAATCATGCATTCTGCATTCTCCATGTAAAATATTCTTGCCTGGCAGCATCTCCTACTTTCCAATGTATCCTGGAATCCCTTTAAAAATGCATCCGTATAAAAATATATTCTCTCTCTCTCTCTTTATGTACATACATGGAATACAAGTAAAATACTTAGTGACATACTGCACAGTTCTATTTGGAAGATGACTGTTTGCTCATGTGGTGTGCATATTGGACTGGCTCCTTCCATCTCTCATCATCTTGCTAGGGTTTGGACTAGTAAAAAAAATAATCATTTCTAAAGTAACAATCAAAACTTATATGACAAATTGACAATTGTTATATAAATATATATATGTATATAAGCTCTTCTTGACTGTTTAGCACTGTGGTCTTACGTTGTCATTTTAGCTCATGATGATCTATCAGATACCATAACTCATTCATGAACATGTTGGTTCATATATTGAAAGGACACAATAAGACTGACTTGCTGAGTAAAACAATTTGTTTACATTCTTCTGTGATATTCATGTTCCTAATTTTTTTTTATTCATGATATGCACATGGTAATTGATCACATGTCGTACTGCATTGAGTATACCTGCAGCAATATGCTCATTAAAATTTTGTTATATATGGTATTGATTGAAAGAAAAGAGGTGAATGTGAGAGTGAATGTAGGAAAGTTTTTTTTGTTTTTTTTAATATCATTTAAAATGTTATAAGTTATGTGAAGTCATAGTATTTTACTTGCTATAGTTATACCTGCTGTAAACTGTAGTCTGAAATAAAGACTAGACTTTTTTTTATTTTTCATGTCAAAGAGATGCAAAGTTGCTTTTCTTTTACTGTGCTGTTGGTTTATTTAAAAAAAAAATTTAATGTAAAAATGCCAAATTGAAAAATAAATTAATAATCTTAGAAAACTTTCTGGTGTAGTTATGTTGCCTTATGAAGTGCTTAGCCCACTTCGACTTTCAAATTGAGGATCATAATGTTTTGATATGGAGATTAAATGTAGTCTATACAAGCTTAAAACAGAACTTTTTATTTATGTAATATGAATATCTTAGATTTATAATTTGCTGTATAATAATCCAAAATAATTCTATATCCAACCTGTTCTTGAACACTCTGCACAGCTTACATACATAAATTTAGGACGAATTGAAGCAAACTTTATCTAAAAACAATCTTGACCTTATTTTAATACAGCACATTGGTCAGAGATATCCAGAGATAGTTATCCACCGGAAGGGAAGGGGGGCCCATGGAGTCTTTAATTTTTTTTATTTTGGTTTTCTGCATTTGTCTTTTTTTTTTTAGGTAGGTGATGGAAGAAAATGTGTGAGAGATCTCCAGCTGTTTCTTCAGAATCCATTTGCGGACAGCTGGTTTTCTCTAGGCCAGTGAGGGCAATCCGTTACAACTATAAATTATATATTGAACTACTAATATTAGATATTGAAACTTAAAATCTGGAACCATCAAAATGGAATGAAATTCTCATAGGCACTTGTTTTAGATGGGGACACAAAAGGAAGTAATAGTATAGCCTAATAGACCGTCTGGACAAACAATGATAGGAAATATACCGAGGTTTTCTGGCATACTTAAAGCAAGCTGTTCTTCTGCTATACCAATGATGTATTTTCAGTAGGCCTACATTCTGTCCATTAACATTTTGTCAAAAATATTTTTTAATGATCTTTGCATGGATCAATAGATTTGTTTGGATTATAATGGCTTCCTATTTCACGCTGAAATATCTGGGCTATCTTAAAATGTATCTTTTTATCGTTATTGATTTTGTGCTCTACATGCAATGAAATGCCTAGAAAGCAAAGACAATGATTCGCTACATAGGCCTACTTTAAAGAGATAAAAAAAAAAAGAGGCAATCTAAATTTAATTCATAGGGGGTAATGGAAAGGGGTAGTGCCCTTGATGGTCCGGCATGCTGCACCTTTATGTGGACGGCCTCAGTGGTCTCCTTCCAACCCCTAAATCTCTCACAGGTGGCTCCAAATGCCATGCCCTGGAAAACCGCTTCAGCTAGAGGACTAAACCATGTCAGTGGGTGGTGATAACATGCCACCCCTGTTGGAAAGGCCTTCTAGACTAAGGTTACCGGCCAAGGCGGAAGAGTCCCAGGATGGACTACAACGGCCACATGTTCAGGACAAAGGCGAACCACCCAATTGGAGATACTCGGCTGTGGTCAAGCATGGAGAGGGATTGGCTCCGCCATGCAAGTTTCTAGCCCTAGTAACACCAAATGAGATCAATTCAAAAACTAATACATTAATATCTGCGTTAGTTGCAAAACATTTTCTGCCAAAAAAACTTGGTTAGAGGAAAATGTTTTGAATTTCAATATCTTTCATAATTGCTAAAGATAGACGAAGAATTGTACCAACTTTCCTTGGTTCTAACCGGCTGGGCGTTGAATTATTATTATTATTTTTTTTTGTAGACAGACTCAGAACCAACTTATTGTAATATTCACAAAATGAAGAACTTAAACCATTGTTTTGAACAAGGATATGCCAGGACATCCGCTCTGTATGGCGATCTAACAGAAGGAAGGAGAGCCGTTGGTGGCCCACTTTTACGATTTACGGATGCGACATGAAACTCTTCAAAATCGACACAAGAAGCTGAAACAAAATGGCACTGGATAGATCCACATGGAGAGCGAACATAAAGAAAGGGTCCTGTATTGCTGATGCCATACACAACAGAAGCAGAAAGAAGGGTGAAAATGCAACGGTGCATGCTGATTACATATGCCCTACCAGTGGTGCAGCTGTGTATCAAGGTTTGGTCTCTTTAGTCACACGAGAAGTTGCAAAGGGAAAAGGTCGTTTCCCGAGATGTATAATGCAACAGAGAATGACATTCTGACTACAAAAACATATCTTATATTTTCTTATATAATACAGACGTTACGTCAAAAAAGATGCTTACGTACTACGCGTCATGCCTTTTAAAGTTCATATTAACCAATGACTTAAATTCTGGTCACTGGTTTTCCTGGCTAGCTCAGGCAACCCATTCCATGCTCTAATAGCACTGTAAAAAAAATGAGCATTTGTACAAATCTGTCCTAGCACATGAAACGAGAAATGTGCCTTTATCTTTGTGTCTTTTCTGAATATTTTATTCGATTTTGTTTTTGTAATAATAATAATAATATTAATTTATTTATAAAGCGCTGTTAACAAACAAAAATGTAAGCTTAAGGTGCTGTAAAAACATTACAAATACAAACATACAAAATGACAAACTAATCTAAAAAAGATTATGGTTCAGTGTTTTATGTATAATTGCTACTTTACTTTTGAGTCTTCTATCCTGAAGGCTTTCTAAATTAAGTGATTTTACTAAAGGTGTTATTCTAGTCAAATGTGAATATTTGTTTGTTATGATTGCAATTGTGTATTCTGCAGGCTGCAGTATGGGTTATTCTATAGTATTTGTTGACAGCCTTTCTGTCTTCTTATTAGTAGAATTGAATTCAGTGCCTAGATAAACTTCACCGTTAAAACACGACAAGAAATGAGTGGACATTGGGGTTTGTGGTTGGTACTACTTGGTACTTACTAACTATGAGTAAAAAAAAGCTACTATCTTCATTCACTTAATTTTTTTTTTAATTCTAATTAAAAAAATACAATTTCTATAAATACTTCTTCAACAATTTTGTTTAAAACAACATAATATTTTTCACTTTGGGGTCCATGGGTAAAAAAAAAAAGTTTGGGAAAAAATGCCTTGGACTAAGAAGTACATCATCAAGATAGATTATCGATAAAATAGTGACATTGCGAGTTATAATGTTTTTACTAACTAACGAAAGTACTTTATTTGTCACCCACTTCTACTTGTCCAATAGTGAGCAAATTTTGCAAAAATGCTCGATGACAACAAGTGAAACAATTAAAAGTTCAACCAATTAGTTCAGCAATTAGTATCTATTTATTAATTTTGTTATTCTATAGAAGATGCACCTAGCTAAAGAAAGTCGAGGAATGTATAGAGAATCTGGCAATTGGAATTATTGAAATATAACTCTCTATGGCCACCGTCAGTCGCGAAGCGACTATGGATCATCTCATTTCCATGAGATGAATGCCTGGGCATAAGCTGTGGTCGGAACGATGTCGCCCACACATCAGTTCCCCCCTCTCCACGCAGCTGATGTATCCAAAGGAACGGCAGTGCCGATACAGTTTGGGGTCAGCAGCGTCGCAGGTTCTGCCAGAGTGTAGCACTGGGTGCTGCAAACTGCCTTAGGGTCGCCAGCTCCTGATTTTTCCTCAGGGTTGACTCCCGAAGCCTTTCCCTTGATTGGGTATAACTGCAAGTGCAAGGCAGCAGAGGTTTGAATTCAGAGTTTTCCTTCTCCTAGGTGGGTAGCCAGCCATGGCTAACGAGCCCCTCCTGCCCGAAGCTTACTGGTTAAGGCGCCAGTTACTCGCCTGTGCCCCTTCTCCTGTTAGTAAGAACAGTTCCGCCGGACTCAATATCTGAGCCACACGTGAAGGCCGGGAGTTGGACTGGTTGTCAGAGGCAATTTGAGACGCATGCCATTAGGAAGCATTTTAGAGGTAGTGGAGTGCTTACATCCATTATCACTTCCGGCAATGACAACCTTGCGGAACCTGAAATATAACTAGAGCGAAATAAAATAAATGAATGGTTACAAATAAATGAATTGATTACATTCAATCTAATCCTTAAATAAATCTTTAATTGATTAAATATCAGGTTGGTTAAATTAAATTTACGTAGACCGCAGGCTCTGTGCTGATCCAAATAATTTGTTCTAATGATCACTCGTTTAATTAGCGTTTTTTGTGTCTTGATATCTTCTTTTGTCTCCCTCTTATAGTCCTCGGCTCTCCCACGATGGGGGCGCGGTGGTCGAATGGTTAAGCGCTTGGCTTCCGAACCTGAGGTCCTGGGTTCGAATCCCGGTGAAGACTGGGATTTTGAATTTCGGGATTTTTAGGGCGACCCTGAATCCACCCAACTTTCATGGGTACCTGACTTAATTTGGGGAAAGTAAAGGCGGTTGGTCGTTGTACCGGCCACATAACACCCTGCTCGTTAACCGCTGACCAAAGAAACAGATGACCTTAACATCATCTGCCTCATAGATCTTAAGGTCTGAAGGGGACACTTTACTTTTACTTTTACTCTCTTGCGATGGCTAAATGATAAAAAAGCCATGGTTTTTGCAATTGTGCACCCCTCCCCCTTTTTCCTAATCGCAAATATCCTGGCTTATTGCGAGGTCCTTTAGACGTCCTCATCGCGTTCTATAAATAGACAGTAGCTCTCAAAACAAATACAAGACTTCTTGTCTATCAGAAAACGTCGCTTAGAGTTATTTTTAGAAACAGTTTATATCTATATTAAAAGCCAACATGGTTATCACTAAGGAAATTTTAATCCGGATGCACAGCGTTCTCTTAATAAGTGTGCAGCGTTTAGCTTTAACACGGGAATACACTTGACACAAAGTTTCTGTTTGCTCGTTTTAAGGTAAGAATTCGTGATTTACCATCAACACTACTAACATCAACACTTTTAAGCCAGAGTTACAAAAAAAAAATAGCAACCGAAAACAACATGGTCCAAAATCAATATCTATATTAAGTTACACCGCCCACCTTTGAAGTGTTAAGGAGCATCCAAATATGACGATAACACAGGGTGTAGTAAGCAACTAGGCCTGAAAAACAAACAAACAATAACCATAAAGTCTCTCATGAGGTCTCGTTCAATAGGGTATAGGATCTTATGTTCACTAGTTTTATAACAAAGATAACCGCATTATTAGATGAAATTGACTTGTCCTCCGAGTATGGGATGTAAACTTGGAAAGACGCAATATACACTTAGTATTTGAATAGCCCCTAGTATTTTGCGTTTATAGTCTGTGTTACTGGTTTACCATGAATACGATAGCATTGAAATATTATATAGTCTAGTAGAGTCATGATGTTCCAAAGATTGTTACTGACTCAAAGCCAAGAAACTCAATGTAGGCTCAATAGCGTGCTCTTCCAGAACTATCGATGCCGGCCCATCAGTATATGCAAAAATAGCACTGGGCTTGAAAGCATTAATGGTCTCAACAATCATATGCCTGGGGTCGTTAGGCCACACCAAGGGGGAAGGTGATGAAAACGTTGAATGTTTTGTCGGTTGGTCTAGTGGCCGGTTTTATCAGATAGTCTAGTGGGATGATGCATAAAAGACTACATCTGGATACGTCTGCTGCATCTCCAACTATCCACTCTTTTATACCAAAGCAAGTCAGTTACGTATATCTGAATTTTCTGACTAAATGTACTAGTAGACACACAAATAAAAACATGGCAAAGAACTTGACAACTCAACTTTCAGATTCATAATAACAAGAAGCGTAGAAAAATGTACTATATCTGGTAGTTGGTACTTCGTTGCACGTCAACCTTGCATCGAGCCGTATTCCGCTCTACTCAGCTGTTCCGAGTCGTACTCAAATCTACGTAATCAGAGCCTTACCCGTCTTACTTAAATTGTTTCCACCGTAACGACTCAAGTTCACCGTAGTTAGCTGAATAGACTTTAACTCTAGTCCACCTCAGTTAACTCTACTATAGTTAACTTGCATCGACTCGTACACATCTCTCTTCTACTGCATCGTACAGTAGACAGCAGTAACGACAACTGTACCGACGACTTTACCGACGACTGACTTTCACATTAACTCTCTGATTTATATAGAGTCCCATATTTCAAAAAAAAGCAGTGTTTCTCAAACTTTGGCAAAAAAAAAAATAAATAAAATAAAGTCACGTTGGTGGCCTCATTGTCAGTTAGGGGTCTGGGTCAGGGGCGTAGCTAGGAATTTTTCATCGTTCGCGGGCCCGGGGGCTTGACTTCTTTGTGGCCCCCTGCATTTTACGTAATATATAATGTTTGATGTAAAAAACACTCATTTGGGGTACCCCCCTCAAGTGGGGGCCCGGGGGGATTTTCAAATTCTCCCCCCACCCTAGCTACGCCACTGGTCTGGGGGGAGGGCTGTAAGCTCTCCCAGCGAGGGATCGGGGCGGATTGTCTTCTTGAGGTCTTCAATGCGAGAAACGCATTCTCCTGTTTCCTCCACAGCTTATTATTCATTCTATTTAAAAAGGCAGGTCAAAGTTAATCAAATAAAGTATCTGGATGCAATGGACGATATTGAATTTTGAGTGACAGTCAAGATACAAGTATGTGAATATATATCTTGATTAAGCGTTTTCATCAATAATATTATCTTCATGTTAAACGAGACCTCTTGTAGTAGGCTTTTTTTTTTTAATCAGAGTAAGACGCCATTAGAACGATGGTTAAACGCCCGTTAGATATTCGACCGTTTTGACTACAGCAAAATGTCTAATTTTTAAGAGCCCTTTGAATAATGTTTTAACAAACTATGCGTTTTGCAAAAAAAAAAAAAAAAAAGAAAAATAGATCCCCCCCCCCCCCACTCGAAAGTCAAGGGGCAGGTGGCAGAAGTGATGTAATCGTTCCACACCACACCACCCCACTAAATTTGCCAATGCACTAGAGGGAGGGGGCGGGCGATACAATCCACAAGTTTGATAATATAAATTATTAGTATATAAGACTAAAAAGTAATGTAGCAATTATACACAAAACACTGAACCATAATCTTCAGATACAAAAACAAAACTTAATAATATACTCAGAAAGACACAAATATAAGGACACATTCTTCATCCCATATGCTAGGACAAATTTGTACAAATGCTCTTTCTTCAATAGTGCCATTAGAGCATGGGATGAGTTGCCTGAGCTAGCCAGGAAAACCAGTGACTTGACAGAATTTAAGTCATTGGTTAATATGCATGACTGAATGCATGACGCGTAGGACGTAATCATCTTCTTTTTTTGAAGTAACGTCTGTATTAGGCTATATAAGATAAGATATGATACTCTTCGGACTCGAAGACAAGCCTTATTATTATAGAATTCGTATATAAACCTTGTGATTTCTCTCCTAAATTCGCATTTTATGGTTTTTTTTAGAATACCTCTCCTTTTTTGGCTTTTGACGTCAGTTGTCGAGCTATTTACATACTAGAAGTCCTTACATTTTTGCCTCTTTTGTCTGCATCTTCATTGGGCTTTTTTTTTGCGATTTAAGTTTTATTATTATTATTTTTTCAGTACAAGATTACATTGCCATAAAAACATAAGACAAAACCCTAGGTTCCCATTGGCACAAAATTGAAGATAACGTAGTTCAGAAATTGTTCATACTTGACGATAATTAGAATGTCTATTGTCCTCTTTTGTAGACATATGTACGTACACGAAGTCCTTGATATTGGGATTATTTCGAAAGGTTCTGTCTTTATTTTCTATGGAAGCCCAAAGGTTTCAAGAAACAATGCTAAATGTTTTTGTTCGTGCGTTTATCAGCCGACAAGCATGAATTCCTATTGTAGCTTTTTATTTTTATGTACAACAAAGTGTACTTAGAACTGTTCTAGCCAATTTAAAAAAATTCCTGAGCATAGTTCTGTCAATTTTAACGTCTAGTATATGTTCTCCGTGTAAGGGTGGAAAATGATGCAATCGTTCCAAGCCGCCTCACTAATATTAAGAGGAGTGGGCTACATAGCCTAACATTGAAAAAATGGAAAAAAAAAAGAAACTAATATTTATCGTTTACATAACTTACATATATTAGTTTATAATTTTGGTAAGATATGTTTGCATAATATATAACATTTTTCTTTCTTTCGTCTTCCTCCGTCCAGGGCCTGTTCCTACAGATTGTGGGCCCAATGCGAAATGGCATGCGTGGGGCTCAGTCTGTGTAGGAATAAGGATAATAGTGAAAATTAAGATTTTGTATTAGAAATTAATTTAGTCTTTGCATTTTAGTCATCCTTTATTAAGTACAAAATCATGGTCAAATTAACTTGCCTCCTTCAAAATGGACGTGACCTCTTTGCTGTTGCAATAGAGCAACACGAACGTTCTCAGCAGTTACAATTCTTGCTTGAAAAAGTTGCTGGATAGCCATGCGCCTCATGTCACTCGTACGGTCTCAGTTAAGTCATCTGCACCCTGGATGACGGAAGACATAAAGACTGCCAAACTTATTCGCCGACGTGCCGAATAAACATTTCATAAGATAGGTCTGACAATACATCGACAAATCTACATAAAAAAACAAAAAAAAAACAACAAAAAAACAAGGTGAACCGCATGATTAGAGAAGCAAAAGCTAGTCATATTCGACAAAAAATCGAAAATTCTGATTCTTCAAAGGAGCTATTTAAGGGGAGCAAATAAAGAACGTCTACCGTCATCTATCCCAGTATCTGAATTTCCTGATTCCTTCAACAGATTCTTCATTGGCAAGATTGAGCGGGATAAGAAATGACATCACATGACAACACTCTTCGATCTTTCAGAATTCTCCTTTTGGGAGTTTCAGCGTTTCCCTGAAGATTATGTCAAGAGCATTATTTTAAAGATACTAAAAAAGTCATGTGACCTTGATGCCATTCCAACTTCCTTGCTCCTTGAATTTTTTGATGAGCTTGTACCTACAATTACTAGCATTATTAACTCTTAACTGACTTCAGGCATTGCACCACAGCAATTTAAGCATGCCCTTATTAAAGAAATCAAGTCTTGAGCTATTATTATTATGTTAGAAACGAATGAGTATTCATTGTCTGTCACTGCCAGGGTCGACTTTCGTTAAAGGGAAACAAAATTCATCACAGTTCCTTTATCAGTTTCCACTGAGGAACTTCTGGTGATGTGTCAGGTCTGCAGCAGTACCGCCCTACAACAGGCAACGAGAATGTTCCTCAGAATGTTAAGGGCTTTGAAGACACATGAGACATTCTAAGCTTCTACTTTTGCTAAGGTCGTATATATATTCCAAACAAGATCGGATTTACGACAGTACAAGAATTTGTAACCTAAATAGGTCTCGCCTTCAATGGCTGCCTCGATCCTCAAAATATATAATTTGAACAAAATATACATGTTAAATAGATATATAAGGAAAGAAAGAAAATTAAATTTTATTATCTTTATCATCACAAATGTGACATGACTTCAGTTGTTGTTTTTTTTATTCTATCAATTGCATATATAGCGAGGCTTGAAGAGGGTAGAGACTCTAGAGACCTCCTGAAATATTCTGCACAGAGCCGCCACTAACTAAACTCCGGCACGGATCTCAAAACGATTGTATTATATCATCCACCAGAGAGAAGGCAGGTCAGTCATGACGACATTGATAAGGAAGAAACTTGTCGTCGTCGGTGACGGAGCCTGCGGCAAAACCTGTCTCCTAGTTGTCTTCAGCCAGGATGAGTTCCCTGGTGTCTATATACCAACAGTTTTTGAAAACTACGTGGCTGACATCGTTGTGGATAATAAAACTGTAAGTCCAAATGATATCGTCCTGTTTTACTCGAATGAAATGTATCCTAAAGAGCCTTCAGTTATCAACGTTATGCTAAGATGTGGGTGTTTTTCTTCGATAACGATGTTTGTTTAGCTTAAGAGTTACAGATAGGGATTTGTTTAGAGTAAGGTTTGGGTGAGTGTTGGAGCTATAAAGTTTGGGTTATTTTTTTTTGTGTGGGTGTTAGGTTTGGGATTAAATAGGTCTTACGAAATAGTGTCATCAATAGTGTAGAATGGTGTATAAATATAAATACAAAGGAATGTTTCGTGTTATTTATGATGGAATTTTTAAAAAAAATTATAATAAATCCATTCTCGGCACATCTAAATATATTTTGAGACATCTTGAATATTTTGAGACATCTTGAGTATCTTGAGATATTGAGTATCTTAAGTATCTTGAGACATCTTTAAACATCTTGAGAAATCTTAAGACATCTTGAGTAATTTGAGACATCTTGAGTATCTTGAGACATCTTGAGTATCTTGAGACATCTTGAATATCTTGAGGCTTCTGGAGTATCTTGAGATATTGAGTATTTTAAGTATCTTGAGACATCTTTAAACATCTTGAGAAATCTTGAGTATTTTGAGACATCTTGAGTATCTTGAGATATTGAGTATCTTAAGTATCTTGAGACACCTTTAAGCATCTCGAGATATCTTGAGTATCTTGACACATCTTGAATATCTTGAGATATCTTGAGACTTTGTCTTTGCAGCAGCTTAGTGACTGTTTCTGTTGTAGATTTAGTTGAAAGAAGGGTATCACAATAAAAAATATTTTGTGCTTAATTTATTTTAAATCAGAGAAGGTATTTAATTTGCAACCTGATGTTTTGTTTTGGTAAAGAGTGGACCTGCTGCCTATGGGCCAGTGGCTTAATTGAAATTTCGTTAAAAATGTACCGATACATTTAGATTAATCAATGTTTTTGTCGCTCACTAAATTTTTTCTTACTGGGAAACGAGGGCACCAAGATGTTCTTGAACGCGGCCCAAGTGTACCTTATCGTACAATACACTAAATATGTTAACCCTTTAAATTCTTCATTTTAACTCTTTCTCTCCTAACTGACGATACCAACGTTGTTTCCATCAGAATGTGGTAAATAATTACGGAGAGAAAGAGTTAAAACGCGTGTGACAAGAGCCGTGAATGATACTAGTATGCTAAATGTAAATTGCGGGGCCAAATTTGGATAAAACGGACGAATCGGTCTAGGTCCGGCCCTGGATGTAGATCTATATGTGGAGGGGGAGAGATGACTTAGTTTCTTAGCTCACACTTTATCATCACGTGCCTCAAGTGAATAGACAAATGAAGGGGGCAGATAACATTAATAGATGTAAACATTGTTATTGTACTGTAGTGAATACCCACAGAGAAATCATATATTATCACAAAGGCTAACTCTATTCTAGTTTTGCATCATGCAGATCCTAATTACCCACCTTTATCTTTTTCCTCTTTTTGTAATAATTTTAACATCTTCTTTGTCAAGGATATGAATAATGTCTTATAGTTTTTCTTGTTATAATAATTATCTTATGCATCATCTCTGTATCGGTATCAGGTCGAGCTCGCCCTATGGGACACGGCAGGTCAAGAAGATTACGATAAGCTACGCCCCTTGTCCTACTCGGACGCCAGTGTGATTCTAATGTGTTACAGTTGCGACAGCCCGGACAGTCTTCTTAATATCGCAGAGAGGTGGGCACCGGAGGTAACATTAGACCAGTGGTTCCCAAACTTTTTTGTCTCGTAGACCCCTTGACATGTTTTCTGGTTTTCCGTAGACCCCTGTTTAAGTTATATTGAATTTTTTGAAAATTCATCAATTACAAATTATACATTTTGTTTAAATAATTTCCAACCAGTGACATGAGGAGTAAAAAAGTAATTTAAAACTATATTTTAAGTTAAATTCATTTATTTTTTTTTTACAATAAATTTATAAACAAAATTGAAATTTAAACCCATTATGTAACTGCTAATATGTATCGTTAACTATCACTAAACACATTGGAAACTTTTTGTTTTTAAAGGTTTGCAAGCTCAACTTACATTGCTACAGAGATTATTTTTCATATAGAGATTTGTTGTTTTAGTAAAAGTTTTTACAAAGAGCTGTTTTTCGTTGATTTCTTGAGCCATAATAATTTGAATTTAAAAAAATACATCATTACCAGACAAGGCTGACTCGGCCAGCTGTATAGAGGTATATATTGTTTGCAGAAATATTCCGTTTGCAAAGAATTGCATTAAAAGAAATAAATATTTAGCTATATTCCAACAGAGCTCAAGAATTTAGTGAACTGTTGTACAATACCATTGCCCTAACAGAGTTTTCATGGATTGTTCTCAGAAAGCCACCACAAATGAAGGAGCTGGAATACTCATTGAATGGCCCAATGGAGCAAAAATAATTTAAAAATTAAGATCATTATAACTAATGAGCTCTATGAAAACCACAGAGAAGAAATAGGAGCACTGGAGCTAACGGCTTTAAGGCTAGCGAATCAGCGAAGTTCACCACCAAAAAGTTAAATTCAATTCATTCTTAAATGAGATCCACTCTCGTGGACCCCCATTTACATATCATAGACCCCCAATTCTTTTTTTTTTCACTTTCGTGGACCCCTTGGAAGTCCTCTTGGACCCCTAGGGGTCCATATGGACCACTTTGGGAATCGCTGCTTTAGACTAGATGTAAATCCTAGGTAGGGTTGAGGAGGGAAGAAAAAGTAGGTTTACCTATCCCGTACACTTGCGTAGTATATTTTATTTATTTTATGTTGGAATACTTTGAGGCCTTTGGGATTTGTTATATCATTTAAAAAAAATTAAACCAGTGTCTTTCTGTTTTACTCATGGCAGGGGAAAAAAAAAGCCGAATGTCTTCCACCCCCAATGCCTATGGGGGATCTTTCAAATAAGGTAGCAAAAGAAAATAACCAATAATAACAAAGTAGCCTACAATCTAAGAAAGTGTCGCTTCCTCTGTGAAATAGGACACTTAATATTGCTTTACAGCCTATCATTCACAAATATGTTTCATCAAAGGTAGCTAGTCCTTGTGCTGGCCACACGAAACTCTTGTTAACCGTCGGCCAAAGAAATAGAAAACGATTGATATGTAGTTAGCAATGTCCGAAAGAGGAAATTTTCTTAATCAATTAATTTTTTTAGCTCCGATAATTAAAGTTTGTTTTTGTATTTGTGTGTGTGTGTGTGTGTGTTTGTCCTCTTTTGTAATGCTTTGTCCTACTTTCTGTCCTACTTTTGGGGTGCACATGGCTTATCACTCTATACGTATTACGGTGTATGGATTTACATTTATTGTAATTAAAATAACCAATATAAGTGATAGTAGGCCTACTTTTAGGAGGGGAGGTAAGACCAAGAAACATGAACACTTATCTAGGATTATACTACCACTACATGAATTAGCTCCCATAACATTAAAGTTAATAGCTAGAACCATAGACATAAATAAGTATAGACTGGCCAATAAGATATTTTTATGAAGGGAAAATTTGTGATTTGCAAATTAGTGTACTATACTATACAGCATGAGCAGTATAAAAGTTAAGTATTCATATCTATTTCAGCCATAACCTATATAAGTATTGTAATATTTTCACTATTGTGGTTTTTTTTTTTAATCTCTTAGCGTGACTGTAATGTCAATTAATCATAATGTTTATTTTTTGTTCTGAAACTGTTTTTTTTTTTTTTAATTTTAGCTTATTTATACATTCTGCTGAAAAAAATCCCTAGTTTCACTAATTCAAAGTTAAGGACTGAATCCTTTACTTCTTTTTTCCAGTGTATATTTATTTATGCTATCTATGCCATTTTGTGAATGAAAATAGTGCTGATTTGGATACACCATTTTTCTTTCACACCATGCTGCGTAGATAAGGAGGAAGTGTAGTTTTGTTTAATCTTTAAGATTAAAGATCGTGCAAATTGTCAGATTTCGGAAATCCGAATACAATGGATATACATTTTTTCAAGTTACATAAAGTTACTTCCTTTTTCCAGTCTATATATGTCTATAGCTATAAACTTTTTTTAAAAAAAATACGTCCCAATTCAATGAACACATTTTCAATCACGTTTTCACTTCAAACAGAATTACAGAAAATTAAAAAAGAATGTAGAATAAAAATGATTTGCGTACAATTTTTTTATAGGGCCTAATGTCTTGCCTTTTGTTTTTCAGGTGAAACATCTCTGTCCCAATGTTCCTGTCATACTAGTAGGGAATAAAAAAGATTTACGGAATGATCAAACTACTATAGCTGAATTGGCCAAACTAAAACAATCTCCAGTCAAAGCTGAGGAGGGTAGGGCCATGGCGGAGAGGTAATTATCAACTGTGTTGTCGTAGCCTTAGAACCAAGGCGTATCTATACTTATTATTATAGCTTTTATATAGCGCTACTTTCATGCTTATAGCATGCTCAGAGCGCTTTGGTCCAATCTCATTTGTGGACCAGTGGGGGGGGGAGGGGGTATCTAGGAGTTGGTTTCCCGTGCTGCCTTTGGGCGCTCAGTAAACACAACTCTGCCCGAGTCGGGTGTCGAACCTCGAGCCCCCTTCTAGGTAGCCAAGCAAGCCAAGATCAAGCCGCACTTGGCCTCTCGACCACGCTTCCCACTACTTGCGCTAAGGGGTTCATTTCGCCCTTATGGCTAAGCATTTAAGCATTTAAGTACGTGTTTGTGTTTCATTTTGTTAGCCTATAATGTTTATTAGTCGGGAATTTTATTGTTACAGTCTCTTTCCTAAGCCTCCCTTTCTCCTGATTAATCTGTGCTCTATCTCTATAAATGCTCTTGCAGCTGCTTGTCAAAAGTTTGTACTTACAATAAGCCTCTCCAAGACCGAAATCCCGGCACAAGATGTTGCAGAAATACCACCGAACGCATCGGAAATCAAACACAACAGTAGCCAGCAACCTAGATTTAGACACCGGGCTGACAATAAGAAGGTGCAGGAATTCACATACTTGGGTACAACAATAG
>JADKLZ010000687.1:30081843-30093120 GCA_021533235.1 Biomphalaria straminea | reverse complement strand
TTGCGAGTCACACCTATGTGACTCGGTACCCACTGCATTATCACAGGAATGCCATAGCGCTGCTTCATGTTGTGTGAGGCCATGATGACAGTGTCGATATTGGGCGGCCATGGTCCAGGGCTTTGCAAAGCCTGTAGTACAAATTTTGAGTCAGTGACCACAACAATCCGTGTCTCCGCATCAAAACTGCAAACACTACCACATGGTCTAAAGATTTTAACAGTGTAAGAGCCAAGAAAGTCGATGCAGGCTCAAATGTTCCTCGCCGAGTTGAGAGTCAATGACCTTTAAGTCATCACAGACTGCCATGGTCTCCGCATCAAAACTGCAAACACTACCACATGGTCTAAAGATTTTAACTGTGTAAGAGCCAAGAAAGTCGATGTAGGCTCAAATGTTCCTCGCCGAGTTGAGAGTCAATGACCTTTAAGGCATCACAGACTGCCATGGTCTCCGCATCAAAACTACAAACACTACCACATGGTCTAAAGATTTTAACTGTGTAAGAGCCAAGAAAGTCGGTGTAGGCTCCATAGCATCCTCTTCCAGAATTTATCAAAGTTAATAAGCCCTATGGGTTAATGGACAAAAGTAGAGCTCATACAACGGTATGATGTTAAGTGACATTAGATAAGTAAAACAACAAAATCTTATGGACATCAACATATCTCCCCCCCCCTTTTTTTAAACTGTTTGAACACAAACACACATACAAAAAAATTATATGTATCATTCATTTTATAGGTCAAATAAAATGGCCATATATAATGTATCTTTTGGCGCCAAAACGACCACTTCGCCAAAAACAAAAAGACTTCCGAAAATCGACTTTCTCGCCAAAAAGGCTTCGCCAAAGGTTCCTGCTTCGTCAAAGCCACAGCAAAAAAAAACAAAAAAAATGTCAAAAATCATTTGTTATGTGTATTAATAATTTTTGAGCTTGTGATACAATATTTCAAAATCTAGATCTAGATCTGTAAAAGTTTTCACATTTTAATTGTAGTCTGTATACGCACCCCCCCCCCTTTTAAGGAAACACTCCTCTAGGCAAAAAAAAAATCTAAAAAATTAGAGCTGACATATAGGCCTAATATCCGGTCTTCGGCCTTGTTTGTTACAAAAACTATAAATAGATTTTCCACATAGACACCCGCATACATACAAAATGGCGCTCCACGCTGTAAAAACAGAAAACGAACAAAAACTACAGCGTTGCATTCATGACAATGCGAGTTACATACCCTGGCATACCCAGAATTCCCAAATAGAGGGAAGAAGGAAAGTCACCTAGGTCGGGCAGCTCTGAGATTGTTTTTTCAGGGGCGAATCTTGGAACGTAATAAGGGTTGAACTGCTCGGGGTGCAGCACTGTTTTGTCCCTCCATCCGACCATGGCCAGCACCAGTTTGCCCACTGGGTAAGCAGCATTCTTGCTCTCCGTTACTCTGAACAATAAATAGGTTCTCATCAATGTATATTTATTGAAAAAAAAATATCATGTATAATAAATAAAATATTCGTAATTAAAATCTTACTGATTAGATTTTACAATATAGAAAATAAATGTTTATTGGCTATAATATCTAGCATATGTAATTTGGAATATAGTAGCCTTTAATTGATATGACATTAGGATATTAATAGCTTTAATTATATATAATATTTGAACTACATAAGCCCTCACTGTATTATGGCTAAACATATTTTTATTCTTTATTGTTTATACCTTAATTATAATGTTTATGACTTATGTAATATACGGCATGATATTTTCATTTTATGTAGAAATTATGTATTATAAATGAATATATTGTGCATTGTTTTTTAAAGTTGTGACGTAGCGAGATAGACGAATGATGTTGCAGAATGATAAGAAAAGAATATGGCTAGGGCTTGTTGTAAATATATAGTGATTAAACTGCTGATTATTATCGCCGAATTTAATTGACATGACGATCATCCCGATTTGTAAATAAACATCAGTTGAAGTCTTCACAACATTTATTAAGTCAAATTGTTGTGTCCCTTGGATGTGTTCGCACCAGCGTTTAGAATACATGAAATTGCTTCAAACAGACGACACGCAAAATCCAAGAGAGGAGAACATGCAAGACAACAATCTAATGAAAGCCAGAAGATCTGCAGGTCGTCCACTCCTAAGATATACGGATGTATACAAGCCCGACTTGAAGCTCTTCAGACACGACTTTTTGCAGAAGGAAGGACAGGGTAGTCTAGCATGAGGGAGGAGTCCTGCATCACAAACGGCGCACATACCAGAAGTAAAGACTAATAACGAATGGGCGTCTGTTGATTGCAAACAAATGCAAGCCTGTGACCTCATATGTGTATCTAGGAATGGTCTCTTTAGTCAAACAAGAAGCTGCAAATGAAAAGGTAATAACACGAAACGTAATTTGTCGATGTCGATTATTATGCATTAAAAAATCCGGATATAGAAGTCTTTAACATGTTGTAATATAATTGTTTTTTTTTTTGTATATAAAAAAGGTTTGCATATTTCTTTTTTTTAAAGTTGGCTTTTAGAAGACCAAAAGTAACTGAATGTACCTATAATTTATATGCAACAAAATATAGTGAACTTTAATTTTCTAGATGGACAAACAAATGGAATGGACTACATAGAACTAATACTTGTAACCCTTTTCGGGGACATAGAGGTTTCCATTTTTTAAAAAATGTTATTACTATTGTGTTTGACGTCATTAAAAAAATTTCTGAACTAACAAACAAATCTAATTTTTAAAACTCCAATTAAATGGACAAGCGATTGGCTTTCAAATTGAAAGTTCACTTGTTTAAAGCCCGAGTCCTCATAAAGTCGATTGGGTCAATAGAAAAAAAAAGGAGCTTACCTGGCAACCTGTAAAGCAATAGGTGTTCCCTCAACTTGGATAGGATAGACTCTAGTTTAATATTTAAAAAAAAACAAAAAACAAAACAAAACAATAACAGAACGTTTATGAACTTTGTATAAAAAAAAAATCCGTTATACAACAACAAAAATATATTTAAAGTTATTTATAACAGCCTATGTAGTTAAATGAGAAAGTACCTAGGGTATTTCATTTGGTTTAGTCCCATTACATGTACTGTTGATTACAAATAACGTATAGACCTAGTCTAATATTGCAACGTAGGGGCCTGTATAAGTGTTATTCTTGTTATCGCTGGGACGCAAAGTTGTTACAATGGATTAGTGACCCACAGTGTCCCCCCTGAGCGGTTGATTAAAAGGGATTTAACTTACTTCTAAATACAGCCCCAATACATAAAGAATGTTTGTTTATTTCTGAATTCTTAAATACAAGAAAGTAGTAAGCAGTTAGTGTGCGTCAATTACATTTTAAAATAAAAATATATCTTAATTAATGGCATTCGATCAGGATGTATGAATTGATGAATTGTAGGATTGGTGAAATTTCAAAAAATAATTAACATCAATAAAAAATCAATAAAAGTGCACCCCACCTATTCCCCCCCCCTCCCCCTAAGCAAGTGACGCCACTGCTATGATGTTCCAATACGTTGTCAAGGCATTACAGAACATATAGCCATTAAATGGACAACAACATTCTCGTGACTTCTAGGTTTCACTACCTCAGTGAAACAGTTTTATATATACATCGATAAGACGGCAATAAAAAGAACAGTCTTAGAGCCTTAAAACACCTGGTGACATTGAATGATTAAATCTGTGTTTTGAACATTTTTTTTTCAAGCTAGTGATTCAACATTCTTTAATCTAAAAAAATGTTTCTGGTATTCTACGTCTTAAAAGATGATATTTCTCCTTACATTAATTCATGTGGAAGATCCTCGAATCTGGTGAAAATGTGTGCATTTAGAAGAGGGGGCTGAATGGCTACCTAACTGCAGGGACTCGAGCTTGTGACCCGATTATTATTATTATTATTATTATTATAGCTTTTATATAGCGCTACTTTCATGCTTTTAGCATGCTCAGAGCGCTTTAGTCCAATCTCATTTGTGGACCAGTGGGGGGGGGGGAGGGGGTATCTAGGAGTTGGTTTCCCGTGCTGCCTTTGGGCGCTCAGTAAACACAACTCTGCCCGAGTCGGGTGTCGAACCTCGAGCCCCCTTCTAGGTAGCCAAGCAAGCCAAGCTCAAGCCGATGTAGACTAAAGACTTTAAATCGAGAGTTGATTCATGCAGAGTTGTTATTTTTAGTCAGATGAGGGAGCTGAATGGCATTAACTCTTGGCTACCTAACTGCAGGGACTCGAGCTTGTGACCCGATGTAGACTAAAGACTTTAAATCGAGAGTTGATACATGCAGTCAGAAAGCCTAATGTCAGCGCGGAAACTTTCTCCCAACACCCAGTAATAATACATCTTCTTCTTATTAATATTATTCTCGGTTCAAGTAGAAACTTTGCACAATTATTCATTGTTAATAACAACACATGAATCAATCAAAACAATTAATCAGTTATTTAATTAATTGAGAGACATGGAAGTAATTGTGCGGTTCTGTCCCTTACTAAAGCTTTGTTTTTTTTTATTACTTTTTAAAAAAACTTCTGCTTGGTTGGGTATTTGAATGCACTTTGTAATACGCTTAGTTACATATATATGGACATAAACTTTTGATTTTGTATAATGTGATACGTGGAGGTAACATTGAAGTGTGAGTATACAGAGAAGCGTGAAGAACGAACTATCAACACTTGATGGTCTCTTAAGTAGAAAACTAACAATGCAGAACAGTCTTTAATAAAACATTAGTAACATACCTCATGTAAGGATCCACAGACAAGTATAAAGCCTCGATTAGGATTTCTGTTTTAGAAAAGACGAAAATGTATCGATTTGTATAGAATAATGTAGACTTAAACATTTTTAAAAAATGAAGGGAAAATGGAGATTTTTTAAATATTTTTACTTAAGAATAGAAAAAAAATTGCATTTAAGTGACATCCTACATGAACAGTTTACACTATTCTACTTCTGACTATAAAAAAAATCCTTTTAAATTAAATAATACTGATAATGAAAAGGAGACATAATTGTTGATCCAGCAGCCTGAGTTATTTATGATTTTGAAGTTCACGAAATCTTCCCCTATCAGGTCATTCTGAAGTTGTGAAATAGACTTGCTAGCTGAATGCACATTCACAGTTCAAAACAAGCTAAGGGACAGCATAGATACCGAAATTTATAAAAGTTAGTATTTCTCCGAGTTGTCTACCATTAATAGGAACACCAGGACACCCCCCCCCCCCTGCGTCCCGCAATTGCATCCTAAATGCATTAAAATTATAGCACTAAGGATCCCGGGTTCGAATAGGATTTTTACTTTAGGTATCGTTAGGGCGCCTCTATGTCCACCCAGCTTAATGGGTACCTGACATTATTTGGGGGGAAGGTAAAGGCGGTTTGTCGTTGTGCTGGCCACATGACACCATAGTTAACCATGGGATACAGAAACAGATGGCTTTTACATCATCTGTCTTATATACCACGCAGTCTGAAAGGGAACTGTACTTCACATACTTTAAGTGATAGTTCACTTTATAGTGATGATTAGAACCATATAAAATGTTTATGTTTATTATTTAAATTTCGTCTTTTTTTTCCTCTTGGAAAAAAATGTAAATACTTAAATAACTCTTTCTCTGCTAACTGACGATAGTATTGCTGATTTGACCTCATTAAATTAAATAAATGTTTTATTGCATATACTTTACTTTGTGTAACATAAAAAGGGCATGCATTTCCCTTTAATCATGTACCAAATACAACATTTTCTGATAACAAACGATAAAGCTATTGAAGCTTAAGCATAACAGTGGAGTGAAATAGTAATGAGCAAAATGAGGAATTCCGTCAAAACGTGGAAAAATATTTACGGAGAAAAAGAGTTAAATGCACAGATAGTCATTCACTTTACATACAAGCCGGCATCAAAGCATTTAGCCCTTAACATTCCATCAACTTTAAAAGATCTTCCTATATTTTGCAACTAATTAGCCTCCATCTCCATGTCCTGAATCCAGTCTCAACAGGATTTCATTCACTGTGTCTCCAAATCTGGCTTTCATTTACAAACGATCTTCCTACTTAATGAAAAAAAATGGTCAGGCTAACTCCCTATATCAGAAAAATTGTACATGTTAACTGTGCCTTTCTAAAAAAAAAAATGGTGCCGGTACTCTATAGTTGATGCCTAACTTTTAACTACTAAAAATTAATAATATACGTTAAAATACAAGAAAAGCAATTTTTTTTTCAAAAAGATGCCGTACGCCTAAATGGTGCGTACCGTCGCAAAAAAGCCGTGCTTGTTAATAATAAACATGTCTGTACAAAAATATCACGGACGGAGTTTTTTTTAATTTACATTTTGGATTTTAAAAAATTAGGAAAAATGTTTCGTCAACCAAATATTATTAAATCCTAATTTATAATTCATATGACATAGGTTGGTTTGACTTTCTATTTACAAGTTGGCTCAATGAAGATAATAGATTTAACCATTTTTAAATCCCTCTATTGTTTTGTTTTATAGGTTTCAAGTGTTCCTTCCGATTTGAGGATTGCTACAAACCAGCCGATATCTCCCGCAGGTAAAAGCTGGCGAGGAAGGGTTCGAACCCTGGACTTTCGGGACGATCAGAGCGCATACCAAGGCAGCCCTCCATCAGTAAAACACCCCTCCCCCTTTTACACAAGCACAGCCCCTATTAAATTTAGATCCAATTTGGGCTCAACGTCCTAAGTAACATGAACCCCCCCTCCCCTAGATACATTAGTGTCAATTTAGGTATGTAGGTCAATCACTGAACTCGAGGGGACAACTTGTCTGATAGTCAAATCCATAACCAACAGCTAGGAGCTACTATTAAATGGGTGTGGAGTAGATTAAAGTTGGCAGCTCTAGCAATTTATTTTTGGGAAATCTTTAAAAAAAAACACCACTGTTTATCGTTCTATCCAGTACATTATGTGTTTTGACAAAGTTTAGAGAAGACAAGCGATAGAAATGAAGGAACAAATAGAAAAAAATAATGTCATTGCTTGTAGTGCTGTTAACTAGAGTGTCATGTGGACACACCAAATGCCTTTAATTTTAACCTACTAATTTCAGGTACCTCTTAGAGCTGGGTGAACTCAGAGGCGCCCTAAAAATCCCGAAATTAAAAATCCCAGTCTTCACGCGGATTCGAATTCCTGACCCCGGTACCGGTATATAAGCCAAGTGCTTTACCACTCAGCCACCGCGCCTCCTTCGTCCCCATGTACCTAATAGCAAAAAAAAAATAAATAGATAATATCTTCTGCACAGGCAAAAGTATTCATTCCGGTGTGTCATAGAGATGAAACTGGTTTAGAGCGCTACACGCCTTCCTTATGTTTCATTACTAAGGAAAGAAACGTCTGGAACCTGCCAGTCAATCAAAGAAGCAGACGATATTAATTGGAAACCAGACTTACTTATCTTATATAATACAGACGTAACTTCAAAAAAAGAAGATGATTGCGTTCTACGCGTCATGCATTCAGTCATGCATATTAACCAATGACTTAAATTCTGCCAATTCACTGGTTTTCCTGGCTGTCTATTTTTTTCTTTACTGTCTAATAGCACTAGGGAAGTATTTGTACAAATTTTTCCTAGCATATGGGACGAGGAATGTGCATTTATCTTTGCATCTTTCTAAGTATTTTATTAGATTTTGCTTTTTTATCTGAAGATTATGGTTCAATGTTTTAGGTATAATTGCTACTTTACCTTTGAGACTTCTATCCTATAGACTTTCTAAATTTAGTGATTTTACTAAAGGTGTTACTCTAGTCAAATGTGAATATTCGTTTGTTATGAATCTCACTGCTCTATTTTGTGTCTGCTCCAGTTTCTTATTGTTTTGCTTGAGTTGAGGGGTCCCTAACAGAGGATGCATATTGTATTATTGGCCTAACCAAGGTTAAATAACATTTTAGTTTATGTTCTTATTTGATTAATAAATTTTCTTTTCATAAACCCTAATGCTTTTCTCCAATAGTAGTATGAAGAACATCTTTAACATGCTTGTAAAGAGAATATAAGGTGTTTTTTATTGTTGTTTTTAATAAAGAACCTTTATGTTAGATCTTGTATTGATATTCTTTTTTTTTTAATAATGAAACATCACCCTTGAAACGGTCGCTTCTAGTAAAACATGTGCAAATGTCCTAAGCTCAACGCACAAATACGCTTCATTAACCTTTAAACAAAAAACAGTTACTGGGAGTTCAATTTGGTGGGGGGGGGGGGTGGAGGTCAAGAAACAAGTCTCGGGGCCTTTACGCAATAGCCTCCTCCACCACACGGCTTAAATATATGTTAAAAACACCAGTAAATGTCACGCTCTTAACAGTTTTGTGTAGTCGAGCCAGATTTAGCAACGTTTGCACAAATTTTAATGTCTCAGTTACTTAACAATAAAATGTAGAATATCTTCTGATGACAACACTTGGAGGTCCTTTTTTAACTCTTTCTCTCCGAACTGACGATACCAATGTTGATTTCACCAGAATATGGTAAATAAATAATAAATAATAATAATAAGGAGAGAAAGTGTTAACATTGAAATTACACGTTACAAATTTTAACCTGTGTATTTTGTTATTGTATCAATCGAACATGTTTGAGAACCTTTGCGAAACGAGGAGACAACATTTTATAAATGTCTCCATTGTCTATTTTGCCAAAGATGTAACAATAGATGCCTAGATTTGTATCAAGTTTCTTTTATTTAGATCGGGTTACACCGTATTTGTTTATTCACTTTTACTTTGTCTTTATTTATTGTAATTTTGTTTCGATTTTAACTTAGTTATGTTTTTATATTTCTAATAAATCTGTGTCATTTTACGTCTACAGGGACGATCTTTTTTTTTTCTTTCCAACATTTCTTACGAATATAGCGAGTGGCAAGTCCTTGGGATTCATGTACAAGTTGGCTGTCTTCAAAAGTTTGCTGTCTTCACGGAGATATGTCACTTGTTGTGTCCTCTTCTATATAACAGCCATGTCATCCTTTTTAAAACAAAATGCTTATACCAATCACTTTAGATTGAGCACGTGATGATTACTATTTTGAGTGGCAGTTTGAAAAAAATATAGTGTATAACATTGAAAAGACGTCCAGAAGTGTCCAGTTAGATCAAGACATCTAGGCGATGACAGACATTAAGAGTTATGCAAGGAACCGTGTCGTCATAATACCATTTGCGATCATATTGCAAACTTGAGATGGAGAACTATTAACATTATTCAAGAAGAGAACCAAATATTAAGTGTTATAGAAACTCTCCCCCCCCCCCCCCGAAAACAAAAGCCTTCTTGTTTTACAGATCATCAGAACTGGTATACATGTATCCTATCCTTAGGGCTTTTAGAAATAATCCCCACATGCCATTGAAGTTTTTTTTCGGTCATGTTTAATGTTTCTATGTTAAAGTGAAACGGACGACTCTTGCTGTGACCAGAATATCCATGGGTTAAGGTGAGGCTAGTCTATGGTCAGTACTTTGCCATTCACACAACACTTTCTTGGGTAGAAATGTGATATTTAAAATTCGCCATGCGCCTGCTCTGTGGGACCGCCACAAGCTGAATCCATTCATCTTCAGACCTCCTTCAGTCGTAGAACGACTTTGGTTCATCTCGAACACTTTTTCACCGTGGAGCCCTATTTTGGAGAGACATTTCCGTCTTCATATATCGCAGGTTAAGATGACTTTTGCTTTCGTGGTAGAGGAGCGGCCATTTTTCGTATAGCAGGCTTGACTGAAGTGGTGGTATAAGCTGAATCCTGTTTATAAATTGTCGTCTGAGACTTAGTGAACACAAACGTGAAATAGAAACAAATAGATAACCACACATTCTTCCATGTTTGCAGGCTCTTCGCTAGCAGAGTGGTTAGCGCGTTAGCCTGAGAGGACTTAAGCCCACAAGTTCAAATTCAGGTTGCGCCCTTTCCTTTTTTTAAGTACACTTAAAAAGCGATCACCCAGTTACCCCGTTCTTTCTCACCCTACTCCTTTCCAACCGGTCCAGATATGTGATAGGATCACATCGTATTGCGAAAGCTAAAAGCATGAAATCGAGCCAAACAAAAACCAATTGGTAAAAAAATATCTCTAAACACACAGAGTTACTATTGTTAGTCTAGATCTATTACAAATTTAATTACATGACTGATCCAAACTAACTGATACATTTAATATAAGCTTTGTTGTTTTTTAAAGTATTTTTTTATTCTGCTTGTTTACTATTAAAATCCTGTCTATAAATCAAGCTATTTCATTCTCAAAATATTGTTATTGGTCGAGGTTTTGCCCCAACTTCAAAAGGAGATACTTGAGATACTGACTCTAACTGAAAGGCTGTTAACGCCTTAGCACTGCTCCATCCCAAGTATGTATCGGACAAAACTTCACACATTGTCTTGTCCACCTGGCTAACTAAACATGTCAAAAAAAGTTGAGGACAATGTCACCATCACAAGACCAGGGTTGCCAAGAGTCCCTAATCTATTTTAAGATTACGTAGAGTCGACCAATGTTTCCCAAACTGTGTTCCGCGGATCCCTAGTGTGCCACGAGGCCTAAATTAATAGGTGCTCCACGAACTACTGGAATAATTAACTAGTAGGCCGCCACTTACATTAATCTCTCTTTAAAATAATAACCAAAGTGTTCCGCTAAATACTCTAAATGTGCGAAGTGCTCCGTTATGGACAAATGTTTGGGAATCACTGTCATAAACACTAAGACAAGTTTACAAAGTATGGGGAGAGCAGGGGAAGGTAGAGAGGTGGCGTCACAAAAGAAATAAAAGTGATTCCTTCACTACGTGGAAGGGGGGCGGTAGCGGCTTTTAACAATTCTCTCTTGGAGTCATCTCGACCTTTTACTAATGGCACAAAGTTATATGAGACCCAATTTGTAGTGAAGATATTGTAAAGTACACTTAAACAATGTTTTTGTGTTAATGTATTCATAACTAAATTATGAGTTTATAGAACAACAACAACAAAAAATAATGATTTCATCAGAAGCTAATTTAAGAGATTGGTTCAATTTAGGCTCGACAAAGTATTGAAGAAAAAAAAAAAAAGAACCTATGGTATGTGGGCAGGCACCTAAGGGGAAGTTGGAGTGCAGACATCGTTTTGTTGGAAATAGGAAATCCTGAGTAACCAAATTGTATAAACTGAAGCAGTGGCGTAGCTAGGGTGGGGGTAA
>JADKLZ010000687.1:30050167-30081743 GCA_021533235.1 Biomphalaria straminea | reverse complement strand
TAATAAACAAGATTACAAAGAGAGTTTGTGTGAAACACAAACTCAGAGGCGGCCCCCGTCGGAGTCGGATCCCTGTCAGATCCGCCTATTCTCAAGATGTTTCGGATGTTCCTTCTAAGTCCCTGGCTCAATTCCTGTATGCTCCCATCCTTAAACTATCGCAATATTTCTGAAAGAACAGTAAAGGTTAAATCATATTTTCAAAAGCCTTTAGTGTTTTTTTCTAACCGTGACGGACAGACCAACCAACAGACAAAACGCACAAAAATATGTTAGTTTCATTTTAATGGGGGCATAATACAATTAAAACTGGAAAAATCTGATTTCTAAAAAAATTTAAGAAATTAGTTTAGAATCATGTCATTTCCAGTCTTTACGCTAGTACACGAAAGCCGCTGCTAAAAGTTCATTTTAAAAAATGTGCGTGATATCTAAATGTCTAGAGCATTTCTTATAAGTTATAGTAACATTTCCTCCCTTACATTTACGTAATTGTTTTAGAATTGGTGTTTTGTTATTAAAAAATCGCTTGCATAATTAATTTTATAAATTAAACGGTTTGCGTTTAGAAAACTAAAAGTAGCCATTGCACCTAAACTTTTCAAGCCGCATTTAATGGTGAAAAAATATTTTTCGTATCTCTTCTAGTTTTGGCGCTCTGAGTCTGACAGACGGACAGACAGACATAAATTCATTTTAAAAAATGTGCGTGATATCTACATGCCAAGAGCATTTCATATAGTAACATTTCCTCCCTTAGATTTACGTAATTGCTTCACAATTGGTGATTTATTATTAAAAAATCGCTTGCATAATAATTTTTATAAATTAAACGGTTTGCTTTTAGAAAACTAAAAGTAGCCGTTGCACCTAAACTTTTCAAGCCGCATTTAATGGTGAAAAAATATTTTTCGTATCTCTTCTAGTTTTGGCGCCCTGAGTGTGACAGACGGACATTTTGCACAAACCTAATAGCGGCTTTTTCCCCTTACGGGGGCCGCTAAAAATTAGGAATTATGTTTTATATTTGTACTTTAGAACTATAACTTTTGTATTAAAAAAAAAAATTCCGGTCAAACAAACAATTTGATTATTTTTAGAAGTTAAGGAAAGTTAAAGTCGTTGGACATGCAGCAGCCACAAAATATCCTCATACATAAACAGTAATCTAACATCATAACTATTACATTTACTGTTGGCCACAAAACAACCTAATGTATAGTTGGCCACATTACAAATTCATTTACTGTTGGCCATAAACATCCTAATGTATAGTTTACCACAGAAACAAATTGTCAGACAGACATTACACTTGAACTCTTCAGATAATTTTGTAATCACAGAAAAACAAAACAAAAGTGTATTATAAAAATATCTAGATGTTTATTAAAAGTATATATATTTTAATACTGCGAAAAAAAATTCGTAAAAAATCACATTAACTAACAACCCACAGTCAATGACTAAAAAAAAAAGACTGCAGTTGAAACAACCTCAGCATTCAATACAAATACAGGTTCTGTATAATGACTAAATAGGAGCTGACAATACCAGGATATTCACTTCCAGATACAGTAGCTTTCAAATAAAAGGTATGCAGATAATTGTGAAGTAATTAACTACACCCAATGAAGTACAAGAAAATATATAGAAATGATATATATTTGTAAAATAAGCAATATTTATAAATAAAGAAGAAAATAAAAACAGCCAGGTAATAAAAATTCACTATTTATGTTCACTTTTTTTTTCATTAAAGGGACTTCTACTTTACATTTAAAAACATTTTTAATTATTACAGAAAATGCAATAAATAAATAAAAAAAGGCAACTTTGACTGCAACAACAAAATGTTCATACAAAGTCAAATATGTGAAGCTGTGTACTTAAACATCTACTTTAAAGAGTTGAGTAGTGGTGATATATAGAAACAAACCATTTCTTTATGCTTTCACAATCAGTTTCCCAGCAGACGATCCCTTGAATATTTCCAGGAATGCTTCTGGCAGCTTGGTAAATCCATCAAACACTGTCTCCCTGTACTGAAGCTTGCCCTGAAAATGTTCCACTCATTATGTTCACATTTATTTGAATGTGGTGTTTTGTTGTTTTATTTTTTTGTAATTTAAATTAGAAATTAAATATAAAAAAAAAATGTTTGCAAACATGTTTGTATTATGACTCAGACGGGGTGTATGGGGTATCTAAGAGGGGGTAGCACCTCTAGTGGACAGGCAGTCATACCCTCTTTTTGGGGGTAGCTTGGCCACTCATGGTACCCACTCGGTACCCAACTCTCCCAGAAGCTGTAGCATGTGCAGGGGCCACACCCCGGAAACGGCTTTGACTGGTCGGCTAAACCAGGTGTCCATGGCACTCAGTACACTGAGGTTCTGTCAAACCTAGCATGTGAAGTCTGGATTTGGCGGCCTGTGCATAACATCACAAAATTATACCAATTGGACAGTAAGGCAAGTACCAGCACAGTGTTGTGGAGCACTCAAGAGCAGGACAAGACACAAAGAAAGTCTCTGGTCCCCGGATGTCTTGATCAAATCTTGCTTCCGGAAACGGATGGGCTTTAGGGCAAGGTGAGGTAATTTGTTCATAGACATTTAATGTAGCTAATTTCCTAGAAATGACTTTTAAATGGTAAACATTTGAAGAATTTCAAAAGATATGAAAGCAAAAGTTACTAAACCAGATAAAGATGTTTAAAGTTATTTTGTATATAAAATAATAAAATAAATTATAGCTTTCATATAGCGCTACTTTCATGCTTATAGCAAGCTCAGAGCGCTATGGTCCAATCTCATGTGGACCAGCTGGGGGAGGGGGGTATCTGGGAGAAGGTTTTCCTTCTGCCTTTAGGCACACAGTAAACATAACTGCTTGAGTCTGGTGTGGAGCCTCGATCCCCCTTCATATGTAGCCAAGCCAGGCCAAGTTCAAGCTTACTCAAGAGTTCATAAATTTTTTATTTTTTATTGACAATTGAAACTTGTGAAGTTTAATAGTTGAGAATTACCTCCTTTATCCAATTAGCCATTTCCTGTAGAGCAGAAGTAAAGCTTTCTGCATAGGAATAGACCATGATGCCACTGACAGAGAGCTCATTGATCATTATGGTATGGATTAAATCTTTAACTGAAAGAAACAATACTGAACTTAAAACTTTGTTTTCAACAAAAGATTAACACAATCAAATTTAGATTTTATCATGAAAAGTAAGTTAGACAAAGAAACTGCAATTTATAATACTGTTTTCTAACAGACATTTAGGGATTTCCACAAGATAATTATAATTTTGTTTGCATATAATTAAAAAAAAAAATTCCTTTAGAAGTTTTTTATAGATGTATTATATGCGTGTCAAAAACCTATTGATTTCCTTATTTTTAACAAAGAACATTTTAAATCTTTCCTATACCCATTCTGATAGGATTAAAATTACCAATAAATTATTACAAGCTCAAAAAAAAAAAAAAAAGGATGGCTTCTCTTTGAAATGTTTTCTAGAAAATTAAAAAGTGAATATATACTTCACAATTTACAAACATTCCTGTCAAATGAAAGTAATGAAAGCTGCAATTAATTATATCTCCTAATTACGCATTTGTGAGAAATATTATTTAAAAGCTATGCAAGTAAAAAGCATTATTTACTTAATATCTATGTAATTATATTTTAGAAAAAAAAAAGTTGTTTTCAGAAAGAAAAAGAACAAAGAACGATCGCAGATTTATATAAAAATGTTTGGAATAAATGTCAATAACAAGCATTCAAGGAATGTCAAGTTATCTTCTTTCCATCACCTTCTCACCACAAAGCAATACAATCAAGAACATCACTTATTGTTACAGCAGCTGGACACAACTATTCTATTAATAAACTACAGTATATATACACTGTAATGTAGTTTAAATATATACTGCAAGTTTACATGTGTCTAGCACACTACTCATACACTCTAATAACTGTGCTATCAACTCATTACTGCACTACTTAAAGTTCACTAAGGTCAGACAGTATACACACACTCTGTATGCCAGTCATTAATTCTGTTTCACAGTGTTGCTAATTCTTAACCATCAACTCATAAAATAATGCTTGTGAGCTAGGAGATAGGATAACCAGAGCCTAAGAAGTTGTGTAAAAAATGGTTGAGCGATAAAGACTCCTTCTCTCAAGATAATTTAACACTAAACAGGTTGCCCAGTTTAATGTTACACTGGTAACACACATATTTAAATGGCTAAAAACAAATGATCTAGGATAACAATTTAGAGTATTCTCTTACTAGGCCCTGTTTGTGTTGTGTCATAGCGAGAAATTTGTCCACAGCAGCACATTCTACCATATGGCCTCAGAGCATCCAACACAGTTAGGGCATAGTCACCACCAACCTATAATACATTGACATAACTTGAGAAAATACAATCTAAAAAAAATCATTTCAAATTCATAGAAACCAATTTTAAACAAAAGTAAATTAAAATGGCTAAAAAGGCTTAGCATATTTTAAAGAAATTTTTGGTTTAGGCTATTAAAAGAATCAACCATACTAAAAGTGCTTTTAGAATCATTTAGTTTTTTTTTTTTTTTGAAATAGCCTTATCCAAAAAAAGCAAACATTTTTTTATGGAAAAAATAATTAATATCCAAAACCTAGCAAAAGAAAAATATTTACCAATGTATTAACATAGATTTGTGTTACTATTATTAAAATTTTTAATATATTAATTGTTAATATAGTAAGTTTAAAGATCTTATGGAAGTTTAAGGATAGACATGTAGATAATGATTTAAGAGTCTTAAATCTGTATCTGAATCATGCCTATGTGTCAAATAACCATAATTAATTCAGGATTGATGAAACCATGACATGTGACATTGTAAAGGGGAAAAAGGTAGATACACATATATCTGTCTATATAGACACATATATATGTTTATGGCCAACAATTAACATGGCGTAATGTGGTCTGGAAAATGACTGACTGCCTTCAATTCCTCAATGTAAGTTAGGTACCCTGGGCTGTGAGTGGAGACCAAGGTCAATGAGATGCTCATGGAGCCCGACTGCCCAATTGACAGAGGTACTACTCCTCCTACAGAACCCCATACACCCCAAGGTACTCATTACAGTTGGGCGGACTCAGAATGGTCTAAAAATCCTGAAATTCTGAACTCCAGCCTTCACTGGGATTTACACTTGAGACCTCTCAGTTTGGAAGCCAAGTGCTTTACCACTCAGCCACCAGACCCTTCATGTAATAGAACAAAATATTATAGACCTTAAAAAGAAATAAATGTATGGCACTTACGTTATCAAAATAGCAATCAATACCATCTGGAGCAAACTCTTTGATTGCCTCTCCTACTGTTGTTGTTTTATAATTGAACACATGGTCAAAGCCTAAACTTTTTAACCAATCAATTTTCTCTTGATTCCCTGCTGATCCAATCACAGTGCACCCCTAAAGAAGATTATGATAAATTACAGACTTTTAATATACTGCATCAAGTTTTGTAGTAATAATGTTAAAATAAAAAAAAAAGCAACTAAACTCATTAAAAGGAACTAATTATGATTATTTTTAGAGACTTGAAATATTGACCTGATTAAATAGAATCAGTGGTTGGAAAACACTGTAGTAAAAATATATGGACATCTTTTATAGAAGTGAGACAAATGGGGAATGAAACTTTGAATGAAAGATTGTCTGAATCTTATACCACAACCAAAATTTAAAAAGATTCTTACAAGAAAATTTAAGCATAAAATAATAATAAAGGACAACAGTATGAAGCTACATAATGTAGAACTTTGAAATTCAAACTAATAGCATGTCAATATGGGGTGGCTGTAAAAAAAATAATAGCTCTTTGGTCATTCAGATGTTTGTTCAGTCGGAACTTATGGTTAAGGAAAAAAAATAATGTTAGTATTTTAATTATTTTACAAGTTTTTTTGTGTTTTTTTTACAAACTGTAGAGTACATATAATATGTTATCCCAAAGATAAAATATAACATCTTGCTGCACGATCTAAATCTACAGGCTAATTAGCTCTGTTTAAATTTCATGATGATCAATATCCTTTAGCAAAATAAAGTTTAAGGGCCTGAAACTACAAAATGTGTACCATATCTGTTAGACTCAGATATTAAAGCAAATAAGAAATATCATAAGTACAGTTCAAAGACCAAACCACATTGTCAGTTGCCCTTTTTGTAATGCTGGTGTAAAATTCTAACATGGTATTATTGTTGGACAACAAAAAAATTAAATTTAACTAGACTCAATATGGTGAATGATCAGCAGTGAAGCAAAGCAATTTTGTCTAGAATCAAAGTACTTACTTTAATTTTAGCTATTTGTCCAACCACACTGCCCACAGCCCCAGCAGCAGCACTGACAACAACAACATCTCCAGGTTTAGGTCTACACTTTTCCAGAAGTCCAAAGTAAGCAGTTAACCTTTATGAGAATCCTTTTTGTCAATCTGAATGTTAATATTAACTTAAGTTTACAGTTACAATTGATTACAGAAACTCTTTCTCTCCTAACTGACGAAACCATCCTTGAATTGATCTCATTAAATTTAACTTATGTTTAATTTCATAATCTTTTTTTTGTGTTATATAAAAAGAGCATGCATTCTCTTTTAGTTTTATACCAAATAAATCATTTTCTGATTATAAAACAACAAAGCTATTGAAGCGTATTATAACAGGTTAGTGAAATAGTTTTGAGCAAAATGAAATCTGTCGAAAGGTGGGAAAATAATTAAGGAGAGAAAGAGTGCAGAACAGTTCTATGCTTGTATTATTTGAAATCATATTTCTCTTACCCTGGCATACCAAGAATTCCCAAATACAGAGAAGAAGGGAAATCCCCCACATCTGGAATCTGTGAAAGTGTTTTCTTGGGTGCAAACCTAGTAACATAAAATGGGTTGTCTTGATCAGGGTGCAGCACTGTTTTGTCCCTCCATCCGACCATGGCCAGCACCAGTTTGCCCACTGGGTAAGCATCATTCTTGCTCTCTGTTACTCTTTAAGAAATAATCATTACAAGAACATAAAGCTAATTGCATACAGAATTGGGTTTTGTGGAGTTAATAAAATATACAATTATTTAACTTTAAGTGTGAAAAATTACATTAAAAAAAAACACCAATAATTTGAATTATCCAATTATCAAGTTGAGCTGATTATTGGACTTTCAGGAGAGAAAAGTGTGCTTGAGACATTATGCACATCAGTAGAAAAGTATTTGACATGAAAGAGAACAACACAACCTAAAGCAAAAAATCAAACAGTAATTGCAAATCAATCTTAAATTTTGTCTTTAATTCTCTCAGAAAATCTTTGTAGCAGCCTTTCTTTATCATGTATGGCTACAAGTTTAGGAGGATATTTAATTGATTAAACACTATAAAATGATTTTAGGAGGCTATTTAATGAATTAAACATTATAAATTGCTAAAGTACATTTGATTCATTTGTCATTCTATTTTTTAAATCAACTGTAGGTCTTCCATGCGTCATTCTTGGCTACTTCACACATTTTTTGTTCTAATTTCCTAAGAGACTAAAAATAGCTGTGTCATGGGCAATTTAACTTATGAAAAAGTATGACAAAAATTGGGTGTGTTTGAGTTTGCATTTCATATAGTTAATACAATAGTTTTGGGTTTCACACTACTCATGGTCTGGCAAGAGCAATGGGAGACGAACAGCAAGGAAATGTTAAAAAAAATCTAGTTTAGCTGAAAAAAAAATTAAATGGTATTATGCATGAAAGTTGTCTTTCTAGAATAATCATCAGTAACTTAGATAATATAAGGGAGAAATCAAAATTTATTTATCAAATTTAATATTTTGTTTACCTGGCTACTTGTTGTCCTATCGGTGTGTCATCAACACGTTTGGGGAATACCCTGTTTAATCAAATAAATATATACATATATTTACATATATTAACAGCAGCAGTTTTGATAGAGACTTTTTTACAGTTATGAGAAAGCTAAAATTGAACAAACATCATAAAAAAACAACATAAGTTATGAGAAAGCTAAAATGGAACAAACATCATAAATTAATAAACATATAAAAATAGATACTTTTTGCTATTAATTAAACTTACCTCATATAAGGGTCTACCGTCAAATAGAGAGCTTCAATAAGAATTTCTGTTTTTAAAAAGAAAAGAAATAAAATGCAATAAAAGCTATAATTAAATTTGCATTAATGTGGCTCTTCATCCATTCCTGCAACCAAAAAACAAAAAAAAAAAAAGAAAAAGAATTCAGTTAGCCATAAATAAATTGCTTCAAGTAATAAAACTAAAGTATTTGAATTTAATGGTGTAAACTCTCTTTGACGGTGTGGAAATAGAATTTAACTCATGCAACAGCTAGAGTTTTCATAAGATTGTTCTTTATATAAAAGTTTTATTAGTTCATAATATCATGTATTATCCCCAAAGCATTTTTTTAAACATTTATCACTTTATCTGCTAACAAGATCAGAAGTGGGGCATTTATTTATGTGTCTGAAATCTTAAATAGTTTTGTAAAACTGGGATCTCTTATCATGTTTGGCAAAACTGGCCTTAATTTTCAAAAAGGTTTTGTAATTGATATTAAAATTTTTATTTTATTTAGGATGCTGCCTGGTGGCCGAGCGGTAAAGTGTTAATTCACTTTGTGGCAGAAAGTCTGTATCAAATCTCCTTGAAGTATCCTGACTAATGTCTCTATGGGCATATGGCCGTAGTGTACGTCAAATTAACATTAACTAATAACAACTATAACTTTAACCCAAAAAAAAAATTATGACTAACAAGCCCTAAATATCAATGACTATAAAAAAAAATTCTGGCTAAATTGGTTGGAGACTGTGTTTAAGTTAATCAAAATATACTTCTGTCAGACAGCAAATATATTTTTGGCAATTTATTATATCTTGGACATGTCTAATCAAACATCAATAGGAACTTTTGAATAGCAGGTCATAGCAGATATGCATGAAACTGTGTAATTGATACTTATGCTTCTTCTGAAATGCATTTTTTTTAAATTGGATAATAGTGAAGTTTCAGATATTCCCTTGATTGACTCAAATTGGCATAATTATTTTTTTACCACATTTAAGATCAAAAACATCCTATACTTTTGGAGAAAAGGCTTGTAGAGCTAACATAATACAAAGAAATGTTATAGTCTAGTGACTAAAGCCTGTAATGTCAGAGAAAAGATGGCGGAGTCAAGTTTTTTTTCTCCTTTGCTGTCATTATAAGAAAAACATGTCTAGCCAAATAAATAAAATAAAATAAATGATAATGAAAGATTTTCAAATCAATATTATATAATGGTTAACCTCGAGTTTTCCCCATGCGGCCAATGAGTAGAGATTTTTTTTCTCATTTACATACATAGACATTTAAATTTTTAAGAAAATTGTTTAGAGCCATTTTCAAAATAAAACATACCTACAAGTATTGCTCACTTAAATTAAGATAATATTGCTACCTAACTCTAGATAGAATGGAAATGTGGTTTTAGTGCTGGGACAAGTCCCAAAAAGCCTGTGGAGTCTGGGAGCGCATGAGGCGCCCTGACCACACTTTCCTGTGGTGGAAGCTGTCCAGGCCTGAAGAAGCTATTATAGCACAGTGCAGAACAGGCCATTGTCCTGTTGGCTCATATTTCTTACGGCTATGAGAACTATGGCCAAATTTCGATTCACAATGCCTCCGCTGTGGGGAAGAAGAGGAAACCATACCTCATTCTGTTTGACTGCCCCAGACTTGCTGATCTCTGCCTTGACAGGTCTGGGAAACCAACAATTCTCGACCTGTATGGTGATGTGTATAGTATGCACTACGCAAGACAGCAGGGTTTCTGTTAGGGCTTTTGCAAGAGAAGATTTAAGCCTCTCAAGCCCTCACTCAAAAAATAAACTCAAATGGAGTTTGATGAATGATGATGAACTATAGAATACTATACTATCTATATAGATAGATCTAGATCTAGACTTAGACTATTTCTAGACTAAGTTATGCTCATGTCAATTGTCATCATGTCGACATGTAGGCTGTAGCCTAATGTCACTAATGACAGTGGTTTGAGTGCTGGGACAAGTCCCAAAAAGCCTGTGGAGTCTGGGAGCGCATGAGGCGCCATGACCGCACTTCCCCCGTGGTGGAGGCTGTCCAGGCCTGAGCAAGCTATATAGTAGAGTCTTGTATAAGACACACCCACTTTGGGAACTAGGTCAATTTTTTAAAATATTTTTTTATTAGGTCAAGGTTTAAGTTAAAAAAAAACTGAAAGCATATTATTATTCTGCAACTAAAGGACTATTAAGATAGCAGTGTTTTTTTTAATTACCACTCATATTGAAGATTTTATTTTAAAATACAATAGGCCACTCCATGCTCCTATAAGGCACACAGTTTTTGTGCTTTCCCTTTCAGGGCACACTGAGTCCCGTCAGGAAACACCACTATGTAATTGCTAATAAATTACATCTTTATTAATTAAAAATTATTTAGATTGTATTAAAAGAAGTAGAATCACTTATGCAATATGTATTTATAGTCTTTTGCCTCATATTGTCTCTCTCTCTCTCTCACTCTCTCTATAGCCTTTATATATATATATATATATATATCGATTATAGTTTATTTATTTATATACCTATGTAATCTATGTGTAGCAACAGACAAAAATAAATCTCTGTTATAATACGGTTTATAGATCTAGACATTAATTATTATAATTTAATAAACATATTTGATATTTTCCCCTCCCATAGAGGCTTATACTTCTTTTCATGACTCTCCCCGCTGCCTGTTTGATAGGTTGTGACACTACATGCTCACCTGGAGTGATCCCCTGCAGTGGGTATGGTCTCTGGCTTCAAATTAGCAGCCCTCACTTTTGCTTTCATTCGTAAATTATATATTCTAGATATCTAGATCTAGGTCATGTTTATTCATTGAAAAAATCATAGATTTATTAATCCCAATAATATTTCTTATTACGATTTTACCGTGTGCCCTAAAGGAGAATGTGTTAAATTCATCATTATTGAGGAAACACCCCCTTTTAAAAATTTTATTTAACAGCTAACAGTATAAATGTGATTGGAAAGTCTTTCTAAAGATGTTTGGAAGCTTATTTTGATATATCCATCAGCCTACGATCAAATAGGCTCATAATATAGCCTTCATCCCTTATATGGGTATGAATTGCCGGGGGAGGTTAAAACAACAGCTTTACATACATGGTTTCCGAGAATCTCTAAAACTGCCCTCTACTTTGGAAAAGCGGAACAAAAATACAGCTTATCTAAAATTGGACATGCGCAGTCCCGAAACGTCATTTTTAGCTCCAAACATAAAAACAAATGAATTATAAACAAAAAAAGCGACCTGTTTCCTGAACAAGAATCGGATGAGGTGTGTCTTATACAAGACTCTACTATATATAGCACAGTGCAGGTCAGGCCACTGTCCTGTTGGCTCATACTTTTCACGGCTTTGGCCAAATTCATTCATGGTGCCCCTGCTGCGGGGAAGAAGAGGAAACTGTGCCTCATACTCTGTTCAGACTGGCTGATCTCCGCCTCGACAGGTCTGGGAAACCAAAAATTTGCGACCTGTATGGTGACGCCTATGCACTACGCAAGACAGCAGGGTTTCTGTCCAGGGCTTTTGCAAGACAAGAGACTTGAAGAGAGGATTTGTAGATCTATTTGATTTAAGACAATTAAGACCAATTTAAGTATTTTAAGGCATTAAGCCTCTCAGTCTCAAGTGACTCAAGCCCTCAAATTCAAATGGAGTTAATGACTGAATGAATGAATGACAGTAAATTAATGTACTCAATTGTAGGTAAGGTACATGCAGTAGCCATGAGTTAGCGTAGATCTACTCACCCCCATCTTTAAGAGCCGGTAATTCTTCTTCAATTAGCTTAAAATTGTCAAGAGAAGCAGGGCCTTCAAATGGCTTGATCTGAATCCATCGTTTCGCTTTCACCATTTTTTATTTAAAAGAACGTAATACAAGATAGACAACTGTAAAATAAAACGTGATAAAAACCAAGAGTTATGTAGCCTCTTGATCGTGTTGAATAACTATATGGTCTTCGGCCGACGGAACACACTAATCTATCTAGCGTTATCTGTTTAAAAAAAAAATTTGTTTTTTTCTGGCAATGTGCTTTAACACGTTGAGATATATTAACCCTGCATTATCAGTTCTAACGAAAAGGCTTATCACAATTTAAACTCATAGTCATGATGACATGCAAAATTCAGGGCAGATAACAAATTTAAAAAAAAAATACACTTACAAAAATGATGAGAACTCACGAATTAAAGATCTAAATTTTTAAAAGATACACTGCAGTCGTAGATAGGCTTACCTAAAAGAAAAACTGTTGTAAGAAACTGCGGAGAAAAATAATTTCAAGTGCGTCCTAATCAAATCTTATATCTTATCTTATACAATACAGACGTTACTTCAAAAAAGAAGATGATTATATATACGTCCTACGCGTCATTCGTCATTGTATTCTGCCAAGTCACTGGTTTTCCTGTCTAGCTCAGGCAACCCATTCTATGCTCTAATGGCACTAGGGAAGAAAGAGCATTTGTACAGATTTGTCCTAGCATATGGGACGAGGAATGTGCCTTTATCTTTGTGTCTTTCTGAGTATTTTATTCAGTTTTGTTTTAGTAGTTGAAGATTACGGTTCAGTGTATAATTGCTACTTTACTCTTAAGTCTTCTATCCTGAAGTTGATGTGCATATATATTTTTATATGTAATTTTAGTCTGCCCTTTTATTTACTTAGTTGATGTGTATATATATATTTTTTTATATGTAATTTTAGTCTGCCCTTTTAGTTACTTAGTTGATGTATATATATTTTATATGTAATTTTAGTGTATCCTTTTAGTTACTTGAAACATATTAAGCTACTTTTAATACAGGTTTTGATTTTGGCCACATTGATATATCTTCCTTTTGTGTTTTCTGTGCTTTGTAATAATGCAATAGCACAAAATATTTTGCAAGATTAAGAAATGTACTTTGATATTGTTCAAAACAAGTAGATCTAGATACTCTAGTAGTAGATCTAGAGTTGGAAGTAGGGCTATCTGTACTTCACATTCTCGATTCATAATTTTCTTATAATTAACTCATTCCTGATTTTATATTTGTTCACATAGATAAAGATTTTGTAAAAACTTACATATATAAGGGAAAGAACTACACATTTATGGAATACTGTAAGATTTATTTTCCTTTTCTATATCAAACAGAAAAAAAATATAAACAAATTATTTTAAATTTTGATTGATTTATACTTTGATAGGGACAATGAAAAATTGTGCAAAGTTTCAACTAGATCAGAGAATGGGAAGTGGGAGAACTAATGTGTAACAATTTGCACCAGACAAAGCAGACAGAGTTGATAATAATGGCAATGTTATAAATGTCGTTTTTTTTTTATCAAACTTTTCAACATAAGGCAATGTTATAAATGTCCTTGATCAAACTTTTCAACATAAAAGAAATATAACAGACAGAACTGAAATTTGAATAAGAAACACAAGTCATCAGTTTGTAAACACAAAATGTTATTGACTAAACTAGTAACAACAAAATGTGAATGGGTAGTAAGCCTATTTTAAACAGTTCATCTTAAGCCTTCACAGCAGTAAGTCGGGTTATACTGTTACAAGGGATATTAGGTTCACTTTGCAAGTTTACAAGAAACAAATAATAACAAACAAAGGAAATAGAACATAATCTATTCAAGTTTAACTTTACAGAATCTCCCGATTTAAAAATTTATTGCTATAAAATATACATACATAAAATATTTTTAAAAAAAACAATCGCTTAACATGAAGCAAAAAAAAAAATTTCCAGCCACCAAAAATTGTGAAAAAAGGCTTATTGATGAGTAGAGTGACAGAGTCTTTTTTGTCCAATGTCTATTTAAAAACAAAAAATTAAATAATTTGCTATCAGTTTTAATTAAACCAAAATGTAGTAATAAGATTTTAACAAATGGGCAATTTTATGATTTAGGATCAGTAAGTGAGTAGTTCAAAAGAAAACAATGTTACAAAGACATCTTGTATGGAAAAAAAACAACTCAAAATCGGCCCCTGAAGTGGTCCACCCAGGCAGGTAAAAAAAAAAGAAGACAGGTTTCAAAATGTTAAGAAAGAATATCAGAACAAAACTCTATCAAAGCAAATGACAGAGAAGAAAGGAGAAATAAGGTAGACTGATCTTATAAGGTGGCTCAATGGTCCAACAGACCAAGGGACAGTTGAAGTTAGATGTAAACATGGCCTAACTGATGATATATAATGATTATCTAATTGTTTAGTAATGATTTTGAAAAAAAAAAATTTGATATTAAAAAAAAATAATTCTAAAACTGTCAAATGTTTAATACTATGAATGAATTCAAACTATTTACTTTAAACAGAATGAAAATAACAACTTTCATATTAATGTGTTTTTTTTAATAATAACACAATATAATGTAGCCAGTTAGTGACTTCTCAATGCATGGTACTGTTTGAAGTGCATGCCTGAAATACTTGTCAAAAAGTATACAAATGTTGATTTAATCATCCCAGTCATCTTCATCACTGACATCTTCATCATCATCATCTGAATCATCTTCATCATCTGAAGAAAATGTTGAAGGGAAATGTTAAAAGAATGGAACAAAACAAAAAAAAAAATGACCTAATTTTAAGGACTTAAATGCATCTTTTATCTTACTAAGGCTTTTATTGAGTTTTATTTCTTTTGGGACATAGTAATAAAATGTACAAAATGGCTAATGCTAAGGCAAAAAAATTTACCAAATGGCTAATACAGAAAAGTATTCTAAGTTCTGCTAGTTAATTGATTTCCTCAAATGATACTAAACACACTTCATTTCAGTGGAACATGATCGTATCACACAAGCCCATCAATGACAAAAGCCTATCTCAGATTTGATCCTACCCCATTATAACAAAAAAAAAAATTTGAATTGCATAGAAATGAAATGATTAAAAAAGAAATTCAATTTAAACCCCAAAAAGTAGGAGTAATTAGGCATAAAAGGGGGGGGGATATATCACACCAATATTCGACTTAGAATTTCTATGTATTTATTTGTTGGAAAACATTTTTTAATGACATAATTAAAAAATAAAGAATTTAGAAATACTAATTTTATTTCAAAGAAAAAAATCTACATGACAACATGTACAGTTTTTTTTTTTTTTTTATCTAGAGACCTTTTTATAGTAAGCTCTAAGCAACACTTGTGATAAATTGAAAAAGCTTTGAACTAATTATTATTTACTTTAACATCTTGTCATATGAGTTTCATCTCTAAACTAACTTCTAAATAAAAAATAAAAAACAAACATAGAAGCTGGCAATCCCATAAATAATGGCAATTAAAAGCAAGGGTCAGGCTGTTAGGAGTTGTGCAGATGTTAAATGCAGTTAAAAAGCATACTAACTAAAGACTAATTAAAAACTAATTAATTTAAAAACAAAAGACTGAAAATGAAATGCTCTATTTTGCACATTAAAATTTGAATACTAATTTATATTTTCATGAAGATTAGAATGTTTTTGCTTATCTTCTTTAAAAACATAAATATTGGCTCTACCAGCATTCCAACGTTATCAATGACAACACCACAATTTATGCATTATAGTTAACATGACAAACATCCATACATAATCTGTAGACACCATCAGCTTTCATACGTAATCTGTAGAACATCAGCATTCATACATAATCTGTAGCTATCATCAGCATTCATACATAATCTGTAGCTAGCATCAGCGTTCATACATTATCATTTAGTTGTACACATCATCAACATTTAATCGATAAGACCAGCATTTATTCATTATTATTGAAATCACCAGAATTCATTCATAATTGTTGACATCACCAGCATTCACCTTCAGTTGGTGGCTCAGCAGCCACATAAAAAGTAGATGTTAACAGCCAAGCAAAGTAAAAGTGGGAAAAATCCATATTAGAAATAAATACAAATGTTTTACAAGTGAGTAAAAAGCTGTAAATAGGAGTCGACGTATCCTATGGAGCTACAAATGGTTCCATTTAACATGGAGTAAGGGATTTTTATGTCTAGTTTTTGTCAAGAATATTTCAATTTCTAATTTTTAAAGATTATGAAAACAACATTCCTTTATATTTATAATCACACAAAAACTACTCAAGAAAAATCCACATTTGTATAAGCACTTTATGTCTTATGATGTGGGATTTCTAATTTCTTTTCTATGAAATCAGTAGAACTGAGATTGATTTTGACTTGACACTTTTCATTTTGAGACATTGATAAAAAGAAAAGCCTTTAATAACTAGATCTTGCTCTATAAGGCAATAAAATTTAGTAAGAAAGAAAAAGAAGAGAAAGTGATAAGAAGAAATATGGTGGCAATATAAAGGAACCTAAAGAAAATGAAAAGAGAAAGATTGGGAGATATTTTGAAATAAATAGACAAAGTAAACAATGTCAAGGTTAATGTTGCCAGTGAAAAAAAAATGGTCTGTGACTATAAACAGCAGAGCTTATAAATGTGATTTTACAGTACTGAAAAGTGTACAAACATTTTAATATATGGTCTATTAAAATACTTTGCTTATCAATACCTCTGTATTGCACACAAGATACACCAACAAGCTCACTATTTATGGACTTTCCTTCATGTAATGAACTTCCCAATAACAATACAGAAATCTTTTATTATTTTCAATATTTCTAAAAAAAAGACAAGTGATTTAAAAACTCAAAATTCTAATCCTTTTTATTTAACTAGAAGTAGTATTGCCTAAAAGGTAAATTTTAAGCTAAGATATTTTTAAAACATTTTTTTCTTTTTAAACATGTTTTTTTTTTTTCACATTAATATTAAACCTTTACAGATTTAGTGACGGAAACATTGATATGTCTTGTATCATGCTGCAGCCATTAATCTTTGGGAAATAAAAATTAAGCCAAATTATAAGCCAAAATCTTTGGAACTACAGGATTTGCAATGTCTCAGTGCTTTGAGAATACTCCCACAAAAGAAGCCTAAGAGAAGACTCAATTGAAAGCATGCTCCGCAGGCTTATGTGATTCTTCCCCTGCAAGGTATAGTGAGAAAAAAAAAGAGAGCCTGACAATGGCAAATCTAGTACATGGCTTAATCTGCTTATTAATACATATAACAATTCAAGTGTTTTTTTCAGTAGCACAAAGCTGCGGTTGAAAAAAAAAACACAACATTATATGAGTACTGAATAAATAGAAACAGTAAAAGTTTTGCAAAACAATTATATCAGTTCAAAACAGATGGATTGATGAATAGCACATATCTGGAAAGGAGGACGCAAATGAAATTTTATACAGATAGAAATTCCTTTTATGGAGATGATTCTATAACTAAAAAAGAAATTCTAAGCATTGATTTTATTAGTATAAAAAGAGAATGATTCTCTAAAACAAAAGTAATACCAGCCCAGAGTGTCAATAAAAAAAGTATAACTAAATTCAAGTATTAATGAAATTAATGCTATTGCTACAATTAAATTTGAAAAAAAAAAATGACTTGGGAGGTGGGGGCACCAAGGATTGAGATATCTAGTTTTTAAGTAGAAAATAATGATTATTGGTTATTAAAGAAAAATGCAAGAAGATTTAAGCAAATTACTACTACGGAGTTTAGCAGAAATACAAGATGCATCAGAATAAAAAAAAAAAAAAAAAAAACAAAAAAACTATCAGCTACTTCCTGATGTTTTATTAATTTGCTAGGTAAAAAAAAACAGTTGACTGATAGTTTTTTTGTTTTTGCTGTTTTTTTTTTAAGAGCCTAGAGTCCTGCAAGTCAGTGGATTAATGAAAAGGATGCATTATTATATGCATAAATACAAAATAAATGCTATCTGGCTGCTATTCAATATTCTTTTTTCTAGCTGCCAGTCTCACCACTGTCCACACAAGCTGGACGACGGCTGGCCAGAGCTTTGGCTAAGGCTCCCACAAGGCCATCCATTTCCAAAGGACTGTTGGCAGAGGATCTATCTTCCACATTATCCACCTTAATCATAAAAATGTTACATACTAAGTTCAGTAGGTAAAGACAAGGGAATGCACCAATCGACAAACTATTTCAGAAAATACATAAATTTTATCCTTTTCAACATCTTCTGGTAGGAAGTTAGAATGACATTCAAGAAATGATTGTCTCATGCACACACACACACACGCACAATACACCATATTTTAAAATGTACATGTGAAAAAAAAAAAAACCATTTCATTAGAGAGAATAGAGGAATTTCATCTAAATTCTAAAAATCTTTTTAAAAAGTTATTTTCCATGAAATTATTTGAGTTAAGAAAGCTGAAAGACTGTCAATTATTTAAGAGTGATTCATTAAATTGTACATAGCACATCAATAGGTTATGCGAACCTTTCGTAGCTTAAAACAAATTTGTTGATGTATTTGAACTATTCACATGGTAGAGCTTACACATTAATGCATGAATAAGATCTATTAAAAAGGCTTTGAAAGGCCTCATTTGACACAGCATCTGTTTGTTATTTAAAAGGCACAACAACCCAAGCATGAAATCAACACAGCCACGGTATCACTTCAGTTGATCTATAAGCTAATCTTTGACTTCATAAAGCTGGTTTATTTAAACTTAAAGAAAAAAATTCAGGTTTGCTCTCTTGCCTTATCAACCTTATTCTCAAATGAAACTAAAGATTGAACTTTTTTTTTCCAAAACAATTTTACTTTAAATGTTTAACTTTTATATATCACTTAATTGGCTTAAAAAGCTTAGCATAATTCAGTTTACTTTTAAAATAAAAAGCAATTCCGTATTGTTCACTATAAATAAAAATACTTGTTATTAATAAGACACATTTGAGTTATGAAGTGATTTCTTACTGTAAAATGAACTCAAGCTGAAAAGAGAACCCATGTAACCTGCACAAAAAGCTCACAGCAAAAAAATCCAAACATCTATTCCATGGACAAAACTGCATTCAGAATTTTACATTTAAATGACAAAGGCATGCACTTTTGTGGATCTTTTACATAAGCTTCTTGCTAATCACCGAGCTCTAAGTACCTGCAAGTTGAGCACTGTACACAAACAATTCTTTTGTGGTGAATTTTATTTACAAACTAACTTTCAAGAGATAGAAATAAAACTACTCGGATAAAGGACAAAATCTGATTAATAAAGGCAGCTTATCTTTGCTTTTTTTTTTTATTACTATTTTAACCTTCAGCATTTTAATCATGCCTTTTTACATACATTTGTTTTTTTAATTTATAAAGAAGTAAAGTTTATTTTGAGAACAAATCGTCTAGTTAGAACACATCTGTTAATGCAGCTTTGACCACATACACTTTAAACCTTTAAATGGATAAATAACCAAAGAGTTGAACTTTTCTAAATTAATAGATAAAGTTCATAAAAGCACAAGTTGAACTCAACAAAGCAACTTAATCATGAAAGGATTTTATACCAGTTTTCACTAAATATAAAATATGTTATACAAACAGCAACATAAAAAAAAAGCAAAACATTCAGAAAAACATTGAAACTTCCATTAAATAAGAAATAAACCTAACAGAAGAGAAAGTTTGACGAATACCATTAAGTTGCACAAAATGCAGCTCATCCTAAAAAATGATTTGAGGTTACAGAGGGTGGAAGGGGAAACGTTTGCCCAAAAAAAAAATTCATCAAGAATGAAAACAAAAATTTCACAGGGATTGCCTGGCCTCCAGAAAGAGTTACCTGATCCATGAATCTGTTTCTGTCGATTGGCTAAGGCTCTGGCCAAGGCACCAACTAAACCATCTGTCTCCCCAGATGGAGATGAAACTGTTCGATCACTTGCTTCTACCTATGTGTCAGCAATCATGTTTAGTTTATTGATTCTTAGATAAACTGATATAAACAATATATCAACAAGAAGTTTCTGGTAACAGGAAAGTTCACTAAAAATTTCCGATTGCTTACTTAATTCTTAGTACAGGAAATTTCACTAGAATTCTTTGCCAGCTTGGACATTGGAAATCAAAATTTTCACAAAATAATTTTTAAAATTGGTGAAAAAATAGCCATCCTTGAGCTCTAGTTAGATGCTAAGATTGTTTTGAATAAACTCTAAATAAAAATTAAATATTTTTTTAAATATATTTTGACAAGCATTTTAACATTATTTTATAGGTCTAGATGAATAATTAGACTAATTAGACATAATGCACCTTTTTTTTTTGCAGCAAGAAATGACTTTCTTTTCTGCTAATAAAAAAAAAGGGAATATAAATAAATATTTAGGTTTGTTGGGCTTTGTATAAAAGGCATAAAAATGTATTTAGATTAACCATAGAAACATAATTTAAAGTAACATTCTACTGGCTGTCTGGTCATGTCGTAAGCACTCTGAACTGTTGTTCGGTGGTTCTGGGTTTGAGCCCTACTGGCAACCATCCCCAGTCGTCTTGAGGGAGGTTTGGGCAAAGATATACTAATCTAAAAATCAATCATGACATCAAAAATAAGACAAACAACCTACTTTTTTCAAAGCTGCCCCTTGTCTTATAGCATTCAGCAGATCATCTCTTGAATCTGTTGGTTTGGGGCCATCATTAACTGCCGCTGGTTTTAACTGGGTTCCAGACCTGTATAAAGTGGGCAATATGTATTTTGATAATATGCAATGCTTGTAAGTTCCCTGATAAAACTGATTAAGTAAAATGAAAGAGGTTGTTTTAGTTTTAACATACCTAAGACAATTAAATATAGCCAGTTCCTTAGCTACAAATAATTTTTTTTTACATTATAATACTTCTAGTAATTGGGAGTTTCATAATCACAATCGCCTGCTCTTTGTTTAATTTTTCATTTAAAGATCAAGTTTACAAGTTTGAAGGAGCAATATAATAGAAACTAAATTAACTTATCTACTAAGCCCAGGATCAATTAGAAACTAAATTAACCTATCTTCTAAGCCAACGGGCGATATAATAGAAACTAAAGTAACCTATCTTCTAAGCCAACGGGCGATATAATAGAAACTAAAGTAACCTATCTTCTAAGCCAAGAAGTTTCACTTTGAATTAAGGTTTGAGAATACTATATTTAAAAGGGAAGAGAGAAGTGGTTCATTTAAACTAAAAGTTCGGCTAAAAAATATACTCATTGTAATTCTTTATTGTATCTTACATTGTTTTCCTAATGGGGTTTATTGATTAACACTACCAGACTGCTGGACTGTTTTTTTTCTCTTTAATTTCCAAAATGGACCCTTGGCCACTAGTTATTTTTTGGTTTAATGAAAAAAAAACAGAAAAAAAAACAACCATTCATAATAATATTACATATTTAGCTATTGTAAATTTCTGCCCCCATATAAATTGGTTTGGTTTTACATGGACAAATTGGAATAGAAATGAACCAGGCATGTTGATTTAGACTCTTAGATGTCCGAATTAACTATTAAGAAGAATGTTTTCATTTCAATAGAAAAAGATTTATAGAAAAGAAGAAAATCTTGATTTCTATTTGATCCAGAGTTAGATGGAAAGGGGATGTAGATTTATTTATTATTAGATTACCCTCAAAATAAGTAAACAGCTTGACATTTGTGTTTAACCATGACATATATACATATACTTGACACAACAGACTAACCTGATGGCAGATAGCAAATCATTGCGTCCACTGGTGTCTCCTCCAGTGGGTGGAGGAGGTGGGGGTGGTGGAGGGGGTGGGCCACCCATCTGTGGAGGTGGGGGTGGTGGCGGAGGCCCTCCCCCAATGTTTGATGGAAGAGGAGGGGGTGCATTGGGAGGAGGCAGAGGAGGAGCAGAGACAGGAGCCCTAGGGGGAGCAGGCATGCCCCTGTTTGGAGCAGGTGGTGGGAGAGGAGCCGCTCCCCTGGTTGGGGCAGGTGCCACACGAGATGGAGGTGGAGGGGGTGGCGCACCTCCCCTGGAAGGTGGCGGTGGAGCTGGGGCAGGTGTGCGACTAGGAGGGGGAGGAGGGGGTGCTCCTCCACTTGGTGGAGGCGGTGGCAGTCCAGCTGAACGTGAAAAAGTTTTTAAAAATTTATGAAATAGAACAGAAAAAAAAAAAAAAAAAACTAAATTAAAATGTAAAATACTACATTCTAAATTTAAAAGTACTAAAGTATACATTAATCATTTAAATTTACACCTCCACTGCATCAGATTGTTCGTGTGATGGATTATGAAATGTCATTCTGTCATCTGTAATCACAGTTGCTATTTTGCCAAATATCCATTAAATACCATATTTATAAGGAGGCGCAGTGGATGAGCGGTAAAGCGCTTGGCTTCTGAACCAGGGGTCCAGGGTGAAGGCTGGGATTTTTATTTCGGGATCCATGGGCGCCTCTGAGTCCACCCAGCTCTAATGGGTACCTGACATTAGTTGAGGAAAAGTAAAGGCGGTTGGTCGTTGTGCTGGCCACACGACACCCTCGTTAACCGTAGGCCACAGAATCAGATGACCTTTACATCATCTGCCCTATAGACCACAAGGTCTGAAAAGGGAACTTTTTCTTAACTTTACCATATTTACAAGGAAAATTTAAGAAAAAAAAAAGATGTCTTACATCGTCCAGGTCCCAAAGCTTGTTTCACAGCCTGAATGCCACCATGTTTTTCCACAAAGTCATAAATAAAGTCAACAGTTTCTTTGTCTATGTTGTCATCAGCCTTGATGCCCACAGACTGAAACAGTTTCTGCATGTCCGGTTCCAAGTTGTTCATCTAAAGAAAGAAATATAGATTTTCTGTGAGGTCACTGCGACATTTCTGAACCTTTGTGAACCATGAACTACAGCAGAACTAGAAAGGAAGATCCTAGCTTTGAAATCGAGATGTTTCAAAAGATTCTGGGCATCACATACAAACTTTCCTTACAGATATGGAAATATGAAACAGGATCAAAATGGCAATTGGGCCCTATGATGACCCACCGACCACTGTTAAAAAAGGCAAGTTAAGACTGTAATGCCATGTAATGAAATCCTCAAGACTCGCAAAGACTTTTATACATGGAGCTGTACTAGGTAATACAGAGAGATATGGATAAAGACTGTCAACAGATCATGTATATTTCCTCACAGGACAGTTGAAATACAACCAAAAAAAAAAATAAATACACACTCAATAAAATGATAGTTAAAAAAAAAACTTACATCAAAACCTTTATCAGGATCCCAACCAACATGACTCACATGCCTGAAATAAAAAAAAATGTCTCAATATAATAATATAATTTTATACTAGTTTAATGTACTAATTTCTATTTTGTTTGACACTGAAAGAATATTCTCTTTAACTGAAATTATTAGTCAGATGTTGCATTTCAAACTAATACAATAATACACCTAAATTACAATACAAATTCAATTTTTTTTCTGCTATTCAAGAAAGAAAAAAAAAAGAAGTTTCCTATATTATCAGTTTAGAACAATTAACAGAAAACAGGTGAAAAAAATAAAAACTTACAGAAAAGATAATGATTTTTATTACATCATTTCAAACACAAAAAATTTGTGTTTGTATTTGAATTCTAAAAGAATTGTGAAATTTACGTTAAAACAAAATCTGATAATTTTTTGTAAGGTGATTAACATGGCAAGCAGTCACCTTTATTTGTACCTAATGACCAGTACTCAGAGCTAGATGGACATTTGGGTGTACTAAATATGCTGCAGTTCAAAATCACAATCTTCACTGGGATACAAACTCCAGACCTCGGATTGGGAGGCCAATAGCTTTACTACTCAGCCACTAAGCTCATGCTTTGTATAAAGTCTGCAAAACTAAAAGATAATTCAGCACAGGGAAGGGGTAGATTATGGAATGATCTAATGCAGAAGGAAATGTATATTTACACAAAATTGGATGGTGTGCCAATATCAGCCTTGGTTAGCTTCTTCTTGGCATCTTTCTTGTTCTCTTTCCCTTTCTTTATAGTGCCAGTGCCAGCCGAGCTGAGATTGTTGTTGCTGCGGTTCAAATCCACATTGATAGTCACGGGCTGAGGTGTGGGAATAGCTGGAGCATTGGACCCTAGTTAAAAAAACAACAATAACATAAATATGATACCTAAATAAAACTATTATAACATAATAATAATATATGAGATTTGGAAAAAGATACCAAGCAGATGGGCAAGATGTGGGGACAGTTGGAGAGACTGACATTGAACTGAGATGAGATCCCCAAAAGAGAGTGGTTGGAGACATGTGCCCCAAATCGGATCACAGGAAGAGATGAGAAAAGATGATATTTTATAGATAATAAACAATTGAATGCATGCTGTTATCTAATTTTAGTAGTTGGTCACAGCAAAGATAACATAGTTCTGCAGTTATACTTTTCTTTCTAACAAGTAAAGCATTGAATAAGAATTTATGGTACCGTAAAATCTGAATTTCCTTTTGTGAACTAGAAATTGTGTCAACTGCCATAGAAATCAATTAATTTAATAATAATCTTAAATATGGTAAATGGGTCTTCCACTGTGAAAACGAAAAGGTGCTGAAAAAAAAAACAACAACGTAAATATATTGTATGTTAACAAGGTTAAACTAGAATTAAACCTTGCTATTTGACTCAAGCTGAAGAATTCTCCAAAATAAAAGCCATCTAGTTAGGTAGCCAGTTCTAATCACCGCTAACAAACAAACTATAAATGTTTTATAACTCATGGCACTTAAACAATATTCAGGCCCATCAGTAACCTTTTTGTTTCATTTTACTTTACTCTAAATAACAATTTCTAAAACTAGTTGCAAGTAATGTAAAAATAAATGCACATCAGCTTACTAATTTACAGAGAAGGGTGAGTTTGATAAATAATAAAATTTAATTTAAAAAAACAACAACAACATACTCTGCTGAGGAATATTTGGTGGGCGACTATCATTGGGAGGTTTTTGTTGAATAGTGTTTTGTCTTCTTCTACCTAGAAAACAAAAATTAACAAATTAATATAAATACAAAAGAAAATATTACAATTTGATTTGATGCAGATGAGCTATTTCTGTAGAAGACAGTGCAAAAAGATATTTAGTGGCCAGATCACAGTCTAGTAGCTAAACATTTAACACTGGGTGGTCTTTGGAGACCATAAGTTTGTAGATAACAATTAGATTCAGTGCCTTAGAAAAATCATGAATGATGGGTTGACACGGACGTCTTTCAAAGAGCTGGCCTGCAATGCATACACACATTCCTGATGCAGTTTCAATTATGATGAGCAGAATGGACAAATCTTGCATTTCTTTAAGATCTACTGCACACTAGCTAGATTAAGCTGGACAAATAAAAACATTCCAGGGAAAGCATCCCTGAGAGTCTTCATCATGGACCCTGGGACATGGAAGCAAATGAATGAACATCATGTCGCCCCACAAAAATTGCTGAGGACAAGAAAAAGCAGCCCTGGCATTAAAACAAAGTGCCAGAGAAAAAAGATCAAGGCAATTCACACTAGCTCCAGTTGGAATACTTGCTCAGAAAGCATCAGAACATTTTATGCTCACACAGGTCTCACCAGCAAGTCGTTGAGGCACAAACTGCACTAGAAAGCCCTCAGTCAAAGGGATAAGAAAGTTGTCATAATTGTTTATATCATTCTTAAGATAGTATTAACTTCTATCCTTTACCAGTTGATAATATTTTCTAATGTCTATGAAGAGTTGCTGCAGTTTTACTGAAGTTTCTATTAATATTTACTATTTTCAGATCATTTAAATAACAAATAGATTGGTACCTCTCTCATTCTTCCTTCGCTGTCTATCCATCAGCTTGTTATCTATTGCTTTCTTAAATTTGACTGCTTCATCTTCACTGGCAAAGTTCAAGCCTGCCTGGCAGCTCTAAATACACCAATCATTAGAGAAATGTAAATTAGAAATGTATCGTTAAAAAATGGGATTATATTTGACACCAGAGACATAAAATAGAAACTTACATCAGCTTCAAAAGTATGAAAATATTCTCGAGGTGCCTTGTAGACAATGTTGTTATACAATTCTTGCTCCCATATTAGTTGCTGTTTCTATAAATAGAATTAAACAGGATTCAGACTTTAGAAATTTGCTGAATGGAAACAGGAAACACAAGAAGAGAAATACTTTAGACAGCTGAACATTCTAATAATGAAACTAGCAAGTGGATTTGTTTATTAGGATGACCAATAGTATTTCAGTACCCATTTTTTTTTTCATTTTTGTTTAAATATTATTATACAAAAGTTATCTAAAATAAAATTAAAAACATTCAGAAATCTGTGGGAGAGTAAGCATAAAGTTTTTTTAAATATTAATCAAATTAAATGTCTAGGAATAAGAAAATATAAATATTTATCATTGAAGGGCACGCAAGCATATAAATAAATTTTTTTCACTATAAGAATTTGTATATAACTATATATATATATATATAATTATATTTGCATCTAGAATATTTTACCTTGATATCATATACTCTGATATAAAATGACTTCTTGGAACTGTCTTTGACAAAGCAAGCAACACCACAACATCTTTTGTTCCATCTTGTGCTGTCAGGCTGATCAGCTAAATATAACTGAACAACACCTGTGGACAGAGTCTGGGGGGAAAAAAACAGCAAGTTTTAAGATAATAGCCTCTTAGCAGGCTGTATAGATACTACAGAATGAATTAGATTTCATATGATGGGCTATGTCTGGAAACAAGAGCTTTATATATGGATGGATGGTGTTGTGATATGAGAGTTGGAGTATCGTTCAGTTGTTATATTGGTCCAGGGCTCATACCCTGCCTGATACCATACTCATCATCCTGCCGGAGGTCTGGACTAGGAAGAAGATTAAAATCTTAGTTTATTGGTTTAAAAATTTAGATAGATGTTCAAATTCCTAATATGGTGTCTGAATTAATTTGAAATTGAAACAAAAGCCTTTTAAAAGTATATAATTGAAATATACTTTCTTAACCTTTTATATATATATATAATTTTACTTACAGAATGGAGGTAGAATTTGATTATAGATGCTTAATGTCCAATATCTAATGAGCATTTATGTACTTTCATTTTCATTTACAAATGTACTCTCTTTCTATTATAATAAGGCATGCTTTTATATATTAGTATTTTTTTTTATAATAATAAGTGGATTTTTGTTAAAGCTTTCAAAAAAGTGTAGGAGTTTACACATGCTTAAATCCATGCCTGCCTGTAGCTACAATAAATACATAAATAACATGATCATCTAGAATCTAATTGATGGGAGGTAGGTTTGTGAAGAGCACATCTCAAATTTCTGGCCTCTGGGTAAAATCATTTATTTTCAAAAGGTCATAAAAGGGATCTGGCTTGACTCTTTTAGGAAATTCCACAAAGGTATGTATTAATGTGTAAGTATAGAGTACTACAGTACAAACAGACTCTTACACCTATAATGACTTAGTCTTAAATATACTTATCTAATCTAAAGTAAAGCTTAAAAGAGAGTAAGAAATGAGATAGATTGGAACTAGTTTGATCTTCTATGATCTAGATCTATCTATAGATAGATCAAAAGTAGATTTATATATGCATGACTAACCACGACAGTGTGCATTTTCTCGTCTGACCACTCAACACACACAAACACTATCGATTGGTTGACTTGTCGTCTCCAACTACACGTCTTCTACTGACCAGTTTGTTAGAATCAGTCAGGTACATTTACTTTTTTGGACAGGGATGGGCTTAGATTGAAAATGTTACTTTTTTTCTTGAGTTGGTTAACCTAATGCTTTTAGATCTATCTATATATATATATCTTTACCATAGCTCTGGACTAGACTGTCACTAAGCCTAACAGCTACTGTAAGAATGAAGCGATACCATTGGTTGAATGTAATTTCTCTAAATCAGTATTGTTGAGGAAAGTGACGTTCGACTGAGCTAAAAACAAAAAATCTCAAAGAACCCCATTTTTTTTTTACATTCTATATCAAGAATTTACTGACAAATTTATTAAATTTAAATATTTCTAAGTTTTTAAATACAAATCAAAATGGTAAAATGTTTACAATAACAATTTTTTATGCAGAATTTAAACATGTCAATAACTCAATTTTGAAAAACCATCGTAGTTTCCCTTTCATGTAATATTGTAATCATTTAAATGACTCATTTGTTTGATTAGTCTTAAGTTAAGTAATGTTACTATTGTTTGTTACCTAACATTAACTGTCTAACACGACTAACCTTGTTAATAAAATGTTACAATTATTTTTTTAAATCAAAATGCATTGTTAAAATTGTCGATCTAGATCTAGTAGTAGATTTAATGAATAGTCATTATGGTATCATAATTTTAGTAAATATAAAGTCTAATTCACTTACAGTGCACAATGTGCCCATTGTATAAAAAAGCGCTTCATTTTCGTTGCTGTCCAGTAAAATTGAGGGAACGTTCGAGGGTTTCTCTTTAGCTTTATTCATAATCATGGTATTGCTCATTTTATAAATTTATTTTAAAAAATAGATATACAAATATAGATCGCTAACAGTCGTAGCCGTGCGCTACAATCTATATAAAAAAAATATAGAAGTCTAGATCTAAATCTAGATTTGGTCTAAGAGTCTAGCTCTAGAATCAGTAGAATAGAATGTAGTCTAACAGATGTTCTTCCTTGTTGACAGATCAACCGGAAATAGAACTTGTAACCTAGGGGTGTTTTTAAGGGACTATCCATTTATAACGCCTTCACAAACCCAAACTTCCGAATGGGGTCGCCAAAATACAAAACAACAACAAAAACTTACCAATATCTATATTCATTAAATTAATAATCGATCTTAGCTATTGCATATTAACATTCGATGGAATGAAGTCAAATGTGTTAACAAATTGTAAAGTTTAATAAAAAAAAAAATAGTAATCTAAATGGGTTAAAGGACAATGTAATAACTTTTTTTTTGTAAAGAAATTTTCTTTTACTATATAAATCTATTAATATCTGTTAACAACGAGGTGGAGATGCACATATAATTAATTTGCATGTCTGATAGAGAAAATAGGAATCATCTTTCAACATTTTCTAAAAATTACAGCAAAGAAACCAAATCAGCCTGGAGACCAATACTCGCCTACTAAATATGTCAGCAACACAGACTAAAAATCAAAATACTTAGGTGTTATAATAAATGAAAATTATCATGGAATCCTTATATTGATGAAATTATTTAAAAATTTTAAAAACATATTTAGGGTTTATTAAAATAAATTTCTATAATCAAATTTAAGAAGATATAATTAACTTTTGGGACTCAAGAAAACATTAAGAAACTAGAACCGACACAAAATAGAATAGTGAGATTCATAAATAACGAATATTCACATTTGACTATAGAGTTGGAAAGCCTTCAGGAAAGAAGACTCAAAAGCAATATTAATATATAAACAAAACACAGAGCCATAATCCTCAATTACAAAAACAATAAATCTAATTTAAAACAATAATCAGAAAGACACAAAGATAAAGGCACATATAGGCCTATAGCCTTCGTTCAATATGCTAGGACAGATTTTTACAAATGCTCCCTCTGCTAGTGTTATTAGAGCATGGAATGGGTTAATTGCCTGAGACAGCCAGGAAAATCAATGACTTGGATGAATTTAAGTAATTGGTTAACATGCATGACTAGATGCATAATGCTTAGGACGTTATATTAATTAATCATCTTCTTTTTTGAAGTAACGTCTGTATTTTATAAGATAAGATAAGAAATGCAATCATCATCTATATTTATTTATGTCTATGGGGAAGACATATTAGGAACTCCATTTATTACGTAAACACTAGCGGTGTTGCACTGACGCGCTAGTGTGCAAATGTACATATAATACCGACGTTATGTTACATCCCATAGACATAAGCATAAACTGGAAAAAGGAAGTAACTTCTATGTAACTTGAAAACATGTATATCTATTGAAAAACATGTATATCTATTGAATTCGGATTTCCATATTATGAAAACTTCAGTGTTAGAGATTAAACAAAATTTATAGACATAAAATAAAGTACACACAATTGCAATTCACAAATTTTCATTTCATAAAACTCTCTTATATTGGCCAGTCTATACTTATTTATGTCTATGGTTACATCTCTCTTCTTTAATTAAGAAAATCTATTTATCAGAATAACTTACAAACTAAACTAGTAAACTAAAAAGTCGATTCACAAATCAAGTCTCTTGGGTTTGTTAACTATTCTGCCAGAGCGTCTTACATATCATGTGGTCTAGAGGTGTTAGAAGAAGCAGTGTGTAGTAGCGGCTCTACATCTAGCATAGTTTGTAAGCTTGGAGTCTCTAGATATTGTATGGTTCTGGTTGTTTTGACATGTCACCTGGAAAGTCATAATTATTGTCAACTCTATTTAAATTGCTTTCTCAGAAGACTTTCTGATGTGTTTCCTGTTTCTTCTGTAGACCTGATTTCCACTTTTGACATTATATGATCTAGGCTTAGGATGTTTCGAAACTATTGTTCCTGGTTTCCACTTAGAATTAAGTTGCATTCTGCCGTTCCGTCTTTCCTCTTATAATAATGTTTCTGAGACTGCTTCTTGGAGTCAAAGTCTTTCTTCATCACCTTGAGATCTGGTGTCTTAGGTGTGAGTATTTCCTCGCTCGAGGGTAACAGATTTCTGGGTCGGCGTCCCATGAGTAATTGTGCTGGCGACAAATTAATATTAGTCAGTGGAGTAGTTCTGTAGTCTAATAGCGACAGAAATTTGTCTTCGTTTTTCTTCCACAGTTTCTTCACTGTCTGAATAGCTCTTTCAGCTTCGCCATTTGAACTTTGAAAATGAGGACTCAACATTTCATGATCTATTCCGTATGACTTACAGAAATTCAGGAATTCTCTAGAGGCAAACTGTGGCCCACTGTCTCACCTTTGTCTTCTAGGTATCCCATGGCTTGCAAATATACTCTTCATTGCTTCGATGATATCTGATGTAGTTTCCTGTTACAGTTCTTTGACATCAATAAACTTTGAGAAGTAAAGTAAGAGGTTTGTGATCATTACTTTCTTACCAAATATGTAGCAGTGAAATTTGCTTGTACTATACACAATTGAGAGCATTTCCATCTCAATTTGAACATATCTTGTTTCTGTATCTGTGAGAGCTCTTGATGCGTAAGCAGTTATACGACCTTCCCGGAGTAGCCTAATACTGCTATAGCTCTGATTACAGTCATCAATCAATAATATGTTATTTTATGCAGTTTTATGCAAACTGTCTTGTTTAGAGTTTATTATTGGGATATTCTTTAAAACAAAAACAAATAAACAAACTGTTTTTTTTTTCAGTCAAAGATCGAGCGTTATCAGTTTCTACACTTTTTGTCATCTTGTTTCAAGCATACCCAT
>JADKLZ010000687.1:30031547-30045167 GCA_021533235.1 Biomphalaria straminea | reverse complement strand
AGGTTAACTTATCTACATCCGGATTACATGCAATTCAATTGTATATGAAACGTGAAGCGTGAGAAAATAATAATGTGACATAACATTATTAATTGTCCTAAGTTAGGTCCATAGTACTTTGTATAACACAGGTTACATTACTTAACAATTTCAATATGAAAAAAATAAAATAAATTTCTCGTAGTAAAATGTTAATTTATCGGGAAACGCCTCGAGGCAGACAGGCTTCCACAAGTTAGACGACTCGCCGTGGTCAGACTCGCCATTGTAGACGTCATGACTGACAAAGTAGCCGCTGAGTACGGTCAAGAAGCGGTAGAGATTTCTGGAAGGTTACGATTAGATAAAGATATCAGACCCACACATTGGGAATCTATTTTTCTAAATGTATATTCTTGTAGTCTCCCTTGGGACGAGGCGTTGGCGTTGTCATAGTTTTTCATTCATTTTGTTTTAAATTTGTAGTGGTGTGACTTCATTATTTTGAGACGGTCGATGGATCGGTAGTTTGTATATTCTTGTGGGTGTATGGGGTATCTAGGAGGGGTAGCACCTCTAGTGGACAGGCAGTCATACCCTCTTTTCGAGGGTGGCTTGACCCACTCTTGGTCCCCACTCGGTACCCAACTCTCTCCTGTGGCTCCCAGAAGCTGTAGCATGCGCAGCGGCCACATCCCGGAAACGGCTTTGACTGGCCGGCTAAACCAGGCAGAGGGTATCTGACGTGCCCATGGCACTCAATACACTGAGGATTTTGTCAAACCTAGCATGTGAAGTCTGGACTTGGCGGCCTGTGCGAAACGTGAAAAACTCGGCAAATCGGACAGAAAGGCATATACCAGCACAGTGCTGTGGAGCACTTAAGAGCAGGACAAGACACGCAGGAAGTCTCTGGTCATCCACTGCACCCAAACTTGTCCCCGGACGTCTTGACCAAATCTTGCTTCCGGAAAAGGATGGGCTATAGGGCGAGAGAGTGAGGTCGACGTGTTGCGCGAATCCTCCTCACTATAATCCAAATTCCAGCGCAAGTCACTTGTCATCCCCCCCCCCAACACAACCAAACCAAAGCCCTGTGGCGACAGGCAAGCAGCGAAGCGGTAGGTGTGGGCACACTGGAAGCCGTAGCTGCAACCCTGCACACAGGCGGCTCAGGCCATATGGTCGTTCACCACTGACACAGAGCAGCAGTGGAGTCCGGCAGCCCCCTGAGCAGCTGAGCAGCCCTATTTAGGAGTGCACTGCTCACCTCCATAGCATGAGGACAGGGCTAGAAAAGGTGCCCCAAAAATTGCCTGCTCTAAACTATCCTAGCCAGCCTACCGCAGTTGGCGGGAACCCTACTCAAGCGGTCGAAATCAAAAGAAAAAGACGAGGATAGTTCCTCTTAACATAGGCGCATGGAATGTGCGCACACTTCTAGACAATGACACTTCTGACAGGCCACAAAGACGAACTGCACTAGTAGCCGCGGAGCTCCACCGATATAATATCGACATAGCAGCACTAAGCGAGACTCGACTTGCGGATGAAGGTGAACTATGTGAAAGAGGTTCTGGATACACTTTTTTCTGGAGCGGTAGAAGCACTGAAGTACGACGTGAATCTGGAGTCGGCTTTGCCATAAAGACATCATTATTACCTAAACTAGTCGGGCCTCCCAAAGGAATTAGTGACAGACTAATGATCTTAAAGCTGCCTTTACTAAACGGGAAGAAACACATTTCCATTGTTAGCTGTTACGCACCCACCATGACCAACCCAGATGACGTCATAGCAAAGTTCTACGAAGAACTAAACTCCACCATACGTGATATTCCAAAAACAGAAAAGCTACTCATTCTCGGTGACTTCAATGCAAGAGTCGGCTCTGACCATCACATCTGGAAAGGAGTCTTAGGCAAATTTGGGATAGGACAATGCAACAGCAACGGATTATTACTACTCCAGACCTGTGCTGAACACAAGCTGCTCATATCAAACACAATATTCAGTCTTCCAATGAGAAAGCGAACCTCCTGGATGCATCCCCGCTCAAGACAATGGCACCTCATAGATTACGTCATCACCAGACAATCTGACCGTCAGGACATACGTGTCACCAAATCTTGCTGTGGTGCAGAGTGTGGAACAGACCACCGCCTCATCATCACAAAGCTCAACATTCGTATTCAACCTAAGAGACGTCCGCAAAAATCTAAACCCCTAAAAAGGCTAAACACTGCCAGCCTAGCGGATGACAAAACTGAAAAGTCGTTCGCAGATGCGATAGAGAACTGCCTCAAGTCCACCTCTCTAATTGAATCGAATGTAGATAAAAGCTGGGAATGTTTCAAAGAAGCTATCCATAGCACAGCCTTAAGCATACTCGGACCTATGGAGAGAAAGCATCAGGACTGGTTTGATGAAAACAGTACTGAGATCAAAAAACTGTTAGATGAAAAGCACAAGCTCCATAAACTGTATCTGAACAACCCAAATTCCCAGTCCACTAAAGATGCATTCACCAACATCCGCAAAAATGTGCAAAAACAGTTACGCCAAATGCAAGATACCTGGCTTAGCAAGAAAGTGGAAAAAATACAGGAATTTGCCGACAAGCACGACATGAAGAACTTCTTCCATGCCATAAACGAAATCTATGGACCCACAAAGTCAGGCTCATCTCCTCTATTAAATGCTGATGGGACAATCCTATTGACAGATAAGGAAGAAATCCTAAAACGCTGGGCCGAGCACTTCGAAAAGGTTCTCAATACACCTTCCATCATAAATGAAGCGGCCATAGACAGGCTACAGCAAGTACCTATAAATGAAAAAATGGATGACCCTCCCACGCTAAAGGAAACCGATCTTGCCATTCAACAGCTTGCAAGCGGAAAAGCCCCAGGAGCTGACTCCATTCCCGCAGAGGTCTACAAAAAAGGTGGACTACCCCTGATCGAAAGACTTCATGAGCTATTTTTAATTATGTGGGAAAATGAGTCAATACCACAAGACTTTAAAGATGCCACAATTGTTCATCTATACAAGCGAAAAGGAAACCGCCAAATCTGCGACAACCATAGAGGGATATCTCTTCTTTCTATTGCTGGGAAAATCCTTGCACGCATCCTACTAAATCGGCTCATGCAACACATAGAACATGGTCTACTACCAGAAAGTCAGTGCGGCTTCAGAAAAGAGCGTGGAACCATTGACATGATCTTTGCGGCAAGGCAGCTCCAGGAAAAATGCCAAGAACAAAATGCTGACCTCTTCTCAATATATGTCGACCTAACGAAGGCATTCGACACTGTCAGCAGGGAAGGTCTCTGGAAGATTATGTCAAAGTATGGCTGTCCACGAAAATTCATTACCATGGTGAGACTATTCCACGATGGCATGAAGGCCCGTGTCCAAGAAAGTGGTGAACCATCAGAGCCCTTCGAAGTATCAAACGGGGTAAAACAAGGCTGTGTCCTAGCACCTACACTGTTCAGTATCATGTTCTCCGCTATGCTGACAGATGCATTCACGGATAGAGAAAACAAAGGAATAAATATAACATACAGATTTGATGGTGGCCTATTCAACCCGAGGCGGCTCAAAGCAAAATCAAAAACAAATTCAGCAGTAATCAGAGACTTGCTATTTGCTGACGACTGCGCCCTAAATGCCTGCTCTGAAGACGATCTACAAAGCATCGTCAGTGACTTCTCAAGAGCATGCTCAGACTTTGGCCTTACCATTAACACAAATAAGACTGAAGTCTTATATTTACCTGCTCCTGGGAAAGCCTACTCGGATCCAAGCATCACTATAAATGGACACGATATAAAGGCAGTGGACAAATTCACATATCTTGGCAGCACACTCTCCAGAAATGGAAATATTGATAACGAAATCAACCTTCGCATCGCCAAGGCCAGTGCATCATATGGCAGACTATCAAACAATGTTTGGAACAGACGTGGTATCACCACAAACACTAAGCTAGGGGTCTACCGAGCCGTCATCCTACCTACATTGCTCTATGCCTCAGAAACATGGACAGTATACAGAAGACATGCCAAGAAACTAAATCACTTTCACATGACATGTCTAAGAAAAATACTAAATGTCAAATGGCAAGACAGAATGCCAGATACTGAAGTCCTTCAAAGAGCTGGTTTGAAAAGCATCCACACAATCCTGATGCAGTCCCAGCTGCGATGGGCAGGACACGTGTGCAGGATGGAGGACCACCGCATCCCAAAACGTCTCATGTATGGCCAATTAAGAGAAGGCAAGCGCTCGCAAGGTGGTCAAAAAAAGCGCTACAAAGACACCCTCAAAGCTTCTCTAAAGGAGTTCAACATTGACCCAGGCACCTGGGAGACAGAGGCACATGACAGAGCTTCATGGCGCCGCGCTGTGAGATCCGGCGCACAGGTTGCTGAGGAAAAAAGAACAACGCTTGCGGAAGAAAAACGCCAGAGAAGGAAAGCAAGGCAAACGACACTAGCTCCAGCTGGAATTACCTGCCCAGAGTGCGGCCGAACATTCCGAGCTCGCATAGGTCTCACCAGCCACATGAGGAGGCACAAAGCCCCAGTGCAAAGCCCACAGCCCACTGGATGACAAAGTGGTCATCATCGAATCACGATGGACGAACATCATTCTTGTAATCTCTCTTAGGATGAGGCGCTGGTGTTATTGAGTTTCTTCGTCATTTTCTAATTTAGTAGTGGCGTAAGTTCACCGAACAACAGAATTTCTTGTCAATGTTTTACAGCTCTGGCTTCCGGTAACCGTAGCTCTAGTACATGAACCTACTACTGAATGGGGTTTCGTTCAGAAATGACAAGATGAGAATATGTATTGATCCAAAAGATCTCAGTAAGGCACTCAGACGGGACCATCACTCGTTGAAAACTTGGGAATCAAATCAGAAAAATTACCAAAGGATTATGGATGCAGTGTTTCTAGGTATTGAAGGAGCGTATTTCATCCTGTACTACATTATAGTAGCTGGTAGAGACATTGAGTGTCGTGATAGCATTTTGAAACAACTCATGCTACAAGCAGAAGTGTAAAATATCTAGCTGAATTTGACAAGTGTAAGATAAGGCTAAGTACTTTATATGAGTCATATCTTTTCAGAGAAACTCTAGAACAAGACCGAGCATAAATAAAAACTATTGTTGACATGCTTCGATTAGCGGAATACACCTAAAGTTGAAATATGACCAATGCAAGACAAAGGCAAAGCAGAGTATCTTATAAGGGTCATATCTCGCCATAGAAAGGTTAAAACCAGATCCAGCAAAGATAATTTAAAAGATGAAAATAATTGGAATGTAATCATGAATAAAAAAGAGGAGTTTTGAAGAGTTGAAACATCTTTGTACAAACTCTCCAGTTTTGGCATATTATGATGCCAACAATAATGTAGAGATAGAATGTGATGCCATTACGGAAATCATTTGTAGTGGTGTGAGTTCACCGAACAACGGAATTTCTTGTCGGTATAGTAAAACTCTTACTTCCGGTAACGGTAGCTCCAGTACATGAGCCTATTGAATGGGATAGCTCCATGATTGTTTCGTTCAGGAATGACAAAAGTGAGAATATGTATTGAACCAAAAAATCTCAACAAAGCAATCCGACGGGGACATCACCCGATGAAAACCTAGGCTAATTTATGGGATGACCCCAATAAAGCAGAAGGGTAAGGACAAAGCAGACCAGAACCAAACATGTAAACTATGCGGGGTAGAAAATAAAAAAATGGAAAAACATTTGTTCGGGGAGTGTTCAAATTTCACCATTGTGAGGGAAACTCTGTCACACATTCTAAATGCCAACAGTGATGCCAAAGTTAACATAGATCTATCAATATTTTTAAACAAAGTACCCAAGTCCAAAAGTAAAAAAATTAAAGATATGAATTTGATTTCATTAGCAGAGTATAGGATGCTTGTATGGAACGCGTACTTAAAAGCTACTTATGATAACAAAATCCTAAACCTAATTCAATTAGATCATATATACAGATTGATTATACAAAATAGACTAGAAAACTTATAAAATATGCACCAAAGTGGAAGGGGGAAGAAAGAAGAGGGGGAATAAGGAAAAAAAAAAAACGATTTAAAACAAACTGTAAATAATTTTGCTATACACAATTGAAAACATTTCATTCTCAATTTGAGCATATCATGTCTCTGTGTCTATAAAAGCACTCGATGCGTATATAATTATAAGACCTTCCTGTAATAATATTTCTCCCAATCCATCGTTAACGGCATCACATTCTATCTCTATATTCTTGTTGGCATCACAATATGCTCAAACTGGAGGGTTTGTACAAAGATGTTTCTGTTTTTGTTCATAACTATATTCAAATTCTTCTTTATCATTTAAATTATCTTTGGTATATATATATATTAGATACCAAAATACTCTTTTATCTTGGAACACAAATAAACGTGAGATTAAATGAAATTTATAACATTATTAATTGTCTTAAATTAGGTTTGATCTATAATGCATACTAATTAGGTTTTTCTCTATAAAAAACTGCTTGCATAAATGATTTTTAAAAATTAGATTTTGATATTTTAGAAAAAAAAAAAAAGTAGCCGTTGCATCAGAACTTTGAATGATCTATATCAGTGATGCCCAAACTACGGACCGCGGCCACATCCGGCCCGCAACGTTGTTCTATCCGGCCCTCCGAAACGTCGGCACAAAGTGTAGAAAATCCATTGTCCAAAAAAACAAAGTTTTAAAAATATCTTTCCCTATTTTAGGGCAAATGGATTGGTACCGATGGTAAGCAAATATATTTGTTTTATAAAGAAATAGTGGCTCCCTCTAAAGAACATAACATTAAAATGCTTTAGGAAATCAAATACATAGGCTAAATAAGGCGGCTTTCTTGGTTTGAGACATGATAGTTAAATTACACCTAGAGGGGATGATTGATGAGAATATTAACCTAACATTAACACGAGAAGAAAATGAGTTGGCTGTATGTCTATTTTGTGTTGCCGCTGACGAGTCTACCGAAATATCAAAATTTTGAGCGGTATCAAAAATGTTGGTATTTATTCGCGATAAAAACAACAGTTTTGAAATCAGAAAAGAAGTAGCTACTTGGAGCGTGGCGAAACACTGACAAAAAAGTTTCAACCATCACAGAGAATCTTTTTCTCTTGGAGAAATTAGTGGAAGTGACTACTGATGGGGCCATATAACTTGACAGCATCCGGATATTTAAAAGTAGGCCTAGTTTAGGATAAACTCCTCATGAATTAATGTAAATACTAGATTCACGGGTTTCTAATGAAAATTGGTTCATTGTATAATTCCTTTTTTTTTTCTTTTTTTCGTCATGTGGCCCGCGACTCGAGTGTCGGATATTAAAATGGCCCGCCGTCCGAGTGAGGCTGAGCATCACGTACTGATCTATATTATCGTGATGCCAGATTTTCACTTTCTCTTTTACTTTGTGAGCACTAAACGGGACGGACGGACAGACAGACAGACAGACGGACAGACAGGCCACATAAAACTGATAGCGTCTTTTCCCCTTTCGGGGGCCGCTAAAAAACAATCACAGTGCTCGACTTGTGAACGTATTAAATGGATGATCTCTTTTATCATTACTTTTTTTCTGAGAGTTATCTCCGTTTTCATAATAACAAACATGGCGGCTGAATCGCCATCCACGTTCAGCATTGCTGTTTCACAACTTCTCAACAGTTGGACAGCATTACAGGTAAAACGAAAAGCTTTAGGCTTAATCAAGTCAACGTCTTCCTCCTTTCTTGCACTCAATTTCAAAGTCAGAATAGAATATAGATCTAGACTCTAGATCTAGACTAGATTAGGTGGATAAAGTAGAATTAGTTAGTACTTATTAGTAGAGACAGTGAGTAAGTTGAGACGAGTAAGTGAGTAGAGTCAGTAGAGTCTCTAGTAAGTAGAGTGTGTTCAGTAGACTATTCACTAGTAGATCTATCTAGATCTATTATCTATAGTATAGACTATAATAATAGAGGAGCGTACGGATGTCGGCCACCCGGGTTTCGTCTTGCATATTGGTCACCGCACTTTATTATTATTAAATCTTCGTTATTAGATTTAGAATGTTTACTGCCCAACTTCCTCTTAAATATTGCGCATGGACTATTTTGACTTTTTGTCACACTTCTGTACTTCTGACACGTGACACCTACAGCTCCCTTTTTCATTGAGAGAAAGTAATTTTATTTGGGTTCAAAGTAGACTACTGTAAAACTGACCTTTTTTTCTCCCAATGGGAAGAACGAGATAGGGTCTCGAGCTAAGACGATTTTTAAGCCCCTAGCCTAGATCCATCAGCCGCCAGCCACTTAAAACCCAGATATAATGCTTCTAAATAGACATAGAAACAAATAATTTTCAAAACCCAGACTCTCTTTTCCCAATTAAACATATGTTAATAGGGGGTGGCCCACAAGCTTTACCATTTCTGAATAAGAAAACATGACGCAAGTCATCAAAGGGAAATAACTTGACGCTGCAAAGGAGGGGAAATTATTATTTTTTTTGTTGTTGTTTTTTTAACAATTAATGAAATAACTTTGTATTTTGTCAAAATAATATCTAATAGTATCTAATAGTACAAAATGTATATTATATTTAAGTTATGTATGTGTTCTTGTAAGTGTTTGTTACGTGTTTCACTAAAAAAAAAAGTCATAACATATTTATAAAAAAAATCTTAAGATCGCGTTTATGCAAAACGTATAACCATTTATTTTAAACCATTAAAATGCAACTAATATGTCATGTACAAATGTTATGGCACTTCAGTGCCCAGCATTGTTCATCACAAAACCAGCATCAATAGGCTGCTGAAAAATAATTCACAATAGCAAAATCATTGTAGACCTCGAGCCTACATTATTAATTTGACCAGGTGCGCTTAAGGCCTTTGTGTGAAACATCAACGTGCACTGGGCTTGTGATAAGTAGATAAATACACACTATGCTATGTGTGGTCTAAGAGATTGTTAAAATCAAAAGAGAGTATGAAGCCTCCCCCCCCCACTCCCCTTTATTCCATGTCTCCTAAGCATACCATAAGAGTGGAGACGTTCTAAGGAAAAAAAAACAGGTGAGAGAGCAGGAGACTAGCGATTATCGATCGACTGGTACCAAAAAGGCTTTGAAGGTGAGACATGCACACACTGCGCTAGTGAGAGCTGTGCTACGGGGAAAAAAAAGTGCCCCGTAGAGACAATAAAGTACAGTAGAGAGAGTATACTCCTCCTCTTCTCCCCCATAACAGAGGCGATTTTTTTCCCTAGCTAGGCCCAAGTTAATGGCCAAGGTGTTATGTCAGTTACTAGCCGAGAATGAAAGCGTGGAGCGTGGGAAAAGTGACGATATGGCTTGTGTCGTTGCGCTAATGTACAAAAAAATAAAATTAAGGATGAAATGTCTTAATAATAACATGTTTACATATATTTCCTTTGATGTGGCCGATAAATCTCCAAACCGGCCCACAACTTTTACAGAGACAAAAAACTGGCAGATAACTTTTCAGATCAGAAAACCGATCCTACCCCTTTTCACATTAGATATAATTTTAACTATGCGTAGTGATACATTGCAAAGAAGCTATTTTTATAGACAAAAGGATGACGAATTCATTGAGACCCTCAGTTTTTTTTATAGGTTAGACCATTACAGAGTTATGAATTTTGAAACTTAAAAATGGCTGGAGATCGGCTTAGCGTGGCCGACATCCGTCCCTTACTCTAGTAGAGTCTTGTATATGGAACACCGACTTTGGGAACTAGGTCAATTTTTTATTTTATTTTTTATTAGGTCAAGGTTTAAGTTAAAAAAAACAACTGAAAGCAGATTCTTATTCTGCAACTAAAGGACTATAAAAATAGTAGTGTTTCTTTGAATTACCACTCATAGTCAAGATTTTATTTTAAAATACAGTAGGTCACTTCATGGCATGCTCTTATACGGAACGCAGTTTTTGTGCTTTCCCCTTCCCAAAAAAAGCGACCTGTTTACTGAATGAGAATCGGATGTGGTGTTCTATATACAAGACTCTACTATAGTTCACTAGTTCAGTAGTTGAGACTCAAGTTGCACCAAAAAAAATTTCATTGATATTAGGTTATCATGAACGAGAGCGTCAAAAAGTATTTGTCGCAACATTCCTTGTTGTCACTGACTGGCCAAAAACAAATACAGCTTTGTTTATCAAAATAATTTTGGCATCATCAAGTGTTGCCAACTAGAAATGAGAAACACCCATTAACGTACAGGTGTACTAATGTTAGACAAATAGGGCCTACTTTAGACCACAATAAAATAGTTATATTTTTTTTTGTAAAGATTTATTGCAATGAATTTTTTTTGTGCTTAATAGATGTTTCTTTTCATTTGCACTGAATTATGAATTATTCTCTGAGTAAATACTTTTTTTATGAAGTAACCTACGTCTGTTGACCTATTTTATAAGACACGATCTGAATTGAGATTTTTAAAAATAGCATTTATGAAATGCTAGGCCAGATTCCAGATTATTTTAAATAGTTTTTATTTTCATAAAGATCATTTTTCATGCTTATAGCATGCACCGAGCATTACAGTCCAATCTGTTTTCAGGATCACTAGGTGGGGGGGGGTATCCATGGAGAATGTTTTCATTGATGCTTTTAGGTGCTTAGTAGGCCCTAAGAACAACTCTGATTGAGTCAGGTGGAGAGAAGGAGAGGAGAATTTGAACCCCTCCCCAGGCCCCCACTTGAGGAGGGGCCCCAAATGTGTTTTTACATTAAATCAGTGATGGGAATTTTCAGAAAATTTTCGGAATCCCGAATTTTTTTCTGATCCGATTTTCAAGCAAAAAAATTCGAAATTTTCCTGACATTTATTTTCGGGAAAAAAAAACTAATTTTTTTCCGACTTTATTATTTTTCCATTTTTGGAAAAATGCGACCGGTCTTTTGACACAGTTATAAGTTCCATTTTTAAAAGAAAACTCTCGTGATCGTATTGTCTTATTGATCTCAATGTTGATTAAATTGACTTAAGTGGTTTTAATCCGTCTAGATAGATATATTCTACGTAAGATATCTAGTTTCTTTAATTTGAATACTTTTCATGGTTCGTAGCCACCTTGAAAACTTGGAAAACACCTTGAATTTCATTATAAAATTCAAAGCCTAGTGTAAAGTTAAAAAAAACGGCGAAAAAACCTTGATCTAAATCTAAACTCTAGTTTTACGAAATTTACTACTGTAGGAGTCAGTGAGGATAAAATCGCACACAGCCGTGAAAAGTCCACGAATTTAGTGACTTAGATCTAGTTTCTAGATTTACGTTAGGGCCAGTGATGACAAATCGCACACGGCTGTGAAAAGTCCGGGAATTAAGTGAGTTAGATCTAGAATTTAGATTTACGGTAGAGTCAGTGAAGAAAATTCGCACAGAGCCGCGAAAAGTCCGCGAATTTAGTGACTTAGATATAGACTAGATTTACTCTAAATCATTAGAATCTAGTTAACATAATTACTAACCCTGTGGAGCCGTGAAAAGTCCGCGAATTTTAGTGATTTATTATTAAAATCTATAGAGTCTATTATAAATTCTAGATCTACGATAGATTCAGTGAAGATAATTCGCACACAGCCGTGAAAAGTCCGCGAATTTTAGTGACCTGGATCTAGAGTCTAGACCTACTGTAGATTTAATAAAAATATTACCCACAGAGCTGTGAAAAGTCCGTCAAAGTTATTTTGGTTGTGAAAACCATGGAAACTACATAGCATATAGATCTAGTTGAAAAAGAAATTCTGCTTGAAAAAAATGCAAATAAGTCTAATACCCCCCTCTCCAAATGTCATTATTTAAAACCAAATGTCAATTAAATATACAAATAGTTGAATAGGTTTATATATACTACAGTCTCTGTTGATTAAGAGGTTTTAAGTTCTAGTATCTATGAAATACACATAGGAACTAAGAATATACCTTTCCGTAACAGAGAGAGAGAATACGTATTATAAAGGCATCTCTAAATTATTATAATAATGCTATTGTTACATGTGCCTCCAATTTAGGTCCTCTTTTCTGGACTTGTTTCTCTGTTTTATTATTATTTTTAACTATTTAAAAACTTATATTATAAATAAACATGTTCACATTATGTTGTAGTTGGCTGTTGAACATGGCTTCGGGGGTGCAGAGAGTAAAGAGAAAGCAACATGGATGGTTTACGCTATCGAAACCTGGTTTAAAGAAAATGGTAAGAATTTCCAACATGAGATTTTCAAAAATTTTTAACAAAAGGACAATAAATCAATGCTTTTTACACGCATAATTTTATTTATATTAGGGTGCTTACACAGGTTCTGATGCATAGATCTAGTGATACTTTGAATGAGATATATTGAGACATTGAGTGTCCAGACCATTGTAATATCTTTTGAATTTGATATATTGAGTGTCCGAACCATTGCATTATCTTTTGAATTAATAAATCCACTATAAATGTATTGTTTTATTGTTTTAGAAAGGAATGGGCTTTTTAAAGGTTTCAAACATTGCTTTATAACGAAAACATATTATTATATTCTAGATCAAACAAAAGTTCTCATTTTTTTATTGTACACATAGATGTATTTTATTAGGTTTTTGTATTTAGAGTCAAAACAGTTATAAATCTTATCTTATCTTAAAATAAATTGCAGACATTACTTCAAAAGAGAAGATATTGTAAATTGCAGACATTAAATGGTCTATATTATACGATGTTGCCACATATTATGTGTTCTAGTATTTTAGATATGAAGCTGGTGAGTGAGACTGCTCTGTAGTTCATGGATCAGATTTAAACAGAAGAGTGACAATAGCTTATATCCAGTTTTTCTGTATTAACTTAATTATGTGATGCCTGAAAAAGTTGCTTAGTTCTTTGTAGTCTCTATATAATTTTTTTTTCCTTTTCATTATATATCTTATATGCTTTCAATTTGGTTTAAATTAAGCTGAGAATGCTGGTGCAAAGTATTTATTTAGAATATAAGCATTAATGTGTTAACTGGGGCTATCCCAATGTTTCTATGTTCTTAAATTTAAGAAGTTATCACTTAGCCTGGCAGGATAAATGCATAATACCAATGAACATGCTTAATTAAATTCAAACACTTAAAAGGAATTTTTAGGCAGCTGAAAAACTTTTAATGGATTTTTGGAAAAAAAGGGGGGGGGTCAACTTGAGCATAATTTTTTAGGGTATAGTTTTTCAAAAAGTGTTTAGTTTAAAAAGAATACAAAGCTTTATTTTACAATCAGATACTTATGTATTTCAAATGCATATTTTATATTTACAGATAATATAGAGACATTTGAAGTGGAGGATTTTTTGGAAGAAGTTTGCAATACTGAGTTTGATCTTATCATAGAAGATAACAGCACAAAACAGGTGACTTCACTTTCATTTCTCTGATTTTCTTGATGGTTATTAGTCTTAGTTTGTTCATGACTGATTTTTCATCTTGCATTTACAAAATACTCCCCTCTCCTTTAATATATATATATATATATATATATATATATATATATATATATATATAT
>JADKLZ010000687.1:30008308-30025486 GCA_021533235.1 Biomphalaria straminea | reverse complement strand
CTTATCAATTTTTACATATATTCCAAAAGAATATTTTAAAGTATTAAAAATCATGTTGACTAAAACATTTTGTATTTCATACCATGGTAATGTGGAGGCCTGGTGCATGGCTTCTGAAGCATGGGGTTCAAATCCCACACAAGATTGGGACATAAAAAATTAAGGTTTTTAGTACGCCCTTTAATCCCTCCAACTCCATTAAAGTAAAAAAAAAAAGGAGGTAGTCATTTTGTTAGTAACATACATGAAACTGTTCTAAATGTAGCTGTACTACTTTACTCATTGCCTTGGTGATTATCAATGTGGGTCCATTACATATTGATATTACTGTTTCATCTTACAGAAGATGTTTGTCCTGCTACTTCTCAGTGAGGCCAAAGTATTATCTCATTACTAGTATTTTAAAATGTGACTACTGATTTGATTGTACTTTTATGTACCTGAAGTCTCCTGTCCAATGTAAAGCTATGAGTGCAGCTTTCACTGGCAAGTAGGTGTGACTCATCGCTGTCTTGGTGTTCAGGCTTTATAAGAGATAGAGTCAAAACCAGAAGATTAAAAAAAATTTTAAAAGAATATTTTGATTGTGAAAAAAAGGGATAAAAATAGTAATGTTATGAATAATTGTATCGATAGACCATTTACTTTAAAATCAGAAAATGGAGATTCTGAGTTTAATATATTAGATCTAATTCATTTGTCCAAAGACTTTAATATGTACTTTACACAAAAGAATCTCCTAGAAGACAAAATTTAAAAAGCATATTCAAAAACAGGTACATATAAAATGAAACATAATATTTTAAATGATGACCTGGAAAGACATTTGTAATTCTTTAGTTCCATAAAATCCTGTATTTCTGCTGCATCTGATAAATGTGCTGCAGCCATTTTAAATGCTAGGTCCAGATGATCCTCATGTAGACTCAATTTATTTTCTAAGTCAATCAATTTACCCTGAAAAGAAAATGAACAGTACATTTTTTTTAATGCATAGCATAAAAATCACTCACTCTCTCTGTCTGATATAAATTTTGAACTTGTTATTGTCCCCACACATTCTCAGATGGAAACTGAACACAATTCTTTCCTTAAAAAATAACATGAATCAATAAAATAAAAACTAACCAATTGTAAACTATGACACTAACATTAAAAAACCTGATCACAATGGTCAGTTTTTTAATCTTACTAGTTATGTCACTTCAAGAAATGATGAAATCACATTTGTCTGTTCTTTTCACAAATGGTACAATAAACTGCATGGAATACTATTTTTTAACAAATGTATTATCTATATATATAATTCTCAAAGTCGACAAGTTCAAAAGTTCAAACAACAAGCAACAAGTAAATGGGAAGATCCCATGGCTCAGCATGGTGTGAATGGAAAACAGTGTATCCAAATCCGCACTATTTTCATTCACAAAATAGCATAGACATAAATAAATATAGACTGGAAAAAGGAAGTAACTTCATATAACTTGAAAACATGTATATCTACTATTGGATGAAAAATAAAAAAATTGCATGATCTTCAGCCTTAGAGATTAAACACAATTTATAGACATAAAATAAAGTACACACAATTGCAATGCACAAATTTTTGTTTCATAAAACTCTCTTATGAATTTGTGTAGTGAATGGAAGGGAGGTTAAAAAAGTGGAAGCCGGAAGAGATTATATTGTGTGGTAAGACTCTTGAAACTAGAACGACAATACACAGATAAGATAAGAGTCTACTCTCAGGTTTGACTTTAGAAGTACTTTAATTAATATCACAAATTACTTTACTTTTACTTTAAAAAAGATTTTAATAATTTCCGGAGATTTCCAGGACTTTTTCCTATATTTAATAACATTTCAGGAGATTTCCAGGGGCTCCTGGTAAATCAAGAGGCCGCGGGAAATCTGTTATATGTTATAAAATGGTTCAATTTAATCATTTATACACCTAAAAATTAGCAAGGGTCCAAAGAAAGTGCGGGACCCACTGCGGCCACATATGTTGCAGTTCCTAAGGCCTGCCCAGCACAAAAGCAGCGTATGCTATGCTGCCGGTCGACTAGTCTTGTTTTAAACACAAAAGTAATCATAATTTCAAAGTTGCTTGCAAGCAGTCCTTTTACTAGTCTCTTTTTTTTTCTACCTAATATTTATTATTATTTTCTATTTTTAGTTCAATTTTAATCCCTCAGATTTAGTAAACATAGGTTACAAATTTAGCCAATTGTTTAGAAGAGCATTGCTATAAAACAGCCCCAAACCTGTAACTGTAAGGCCACAAGTAAAGAGATAAGGACACAGCTGGCAACACATTTATTGTCTGCATGAGTTGTTCTGCAAATCCTGACTGCATTACTTTCTACTTCAGTAAGTTCATGAAAATATGGCACACCTGAAATGAAACAAAGATGTAGGCTCATGAAATGATACAAAAAAATGGAAACTTATATTGACACGATATAACATATTAAAAAGAGTATTATGACAGAACGGTAAAGTGCTAGGTTTTTGAAACGATGCATCTGAAGTTTGAATCTGGGTGAAGATTTTGAGCTTAAAAATATTTAGGATGAAGGAGTCATGTGGCCAGTACAATGACCAAAAGCCTTTACATTTCCCTAACTAACGTCAGATATCCATTTGAATAAAGTATCTGAGGGGAGACCTAAAAAAAACTGAAATTCAAAATCCCAGTCTTCAACAGGATTCAAGTATGAGGCAGCCAAGCAACTTAACATTACGTTAGTATGTCCTCACATTGATTACCATCAATTTTAGATTTGTTATTTAAAATTTGTTAAAAATCATAGCTGCAAAACAACTTAAACTTCATTTTTTTAAATTAATTTTTTCTGCTTAAGACAAAAAAATAATAAAATCTTTATTAAATATGTTGTTGTAAACCTGGTGACACAGATGGGGGGTAGTGCTGTATGTGTGTTTTAGCCCACCCAAATTGCCCCAGTTCAGCACAGTACGAGCGGTCAACTGTGACCAGTGACAATAAAATGCCAGTTCGGCAAGGACGATAACAAACGAATGTCACGGCGAAAGTGATCAACTGGAGTGGTCAAGAATGTTCGAGGCCAATAGAGGCTATAGGCTATATAAGAGCGAGTGTTTCAAAATCAGAGAGACACGCTACATCGCAATGTGACCAACACAGTGCGTGAAGTCAGTCCAGAACAAGGCTATGTTTTTGTAACGACAGTGTTAATGTGATTGCCACTTGTGATGTATTTGAAATTAAAATGTTGCTGATACTTTTGAGCCCTGAGTTGTGAGGTTCTTTGTAGTTCGTTGTATCGTGTTTGCAGACAGCCTGGATAGTAGAGAGATTTGTTACAATATATATATATATTAAGTTGAATGTTTAAACCATGTAAAGACACACAGCATAACCTTACCTAAAATAGCTGTCCTGACCACAGCACCATTATCAACACCAAAAGTATCACAGGGGGCGCTATAAACAAGCTTCTGTACAACATCTTTGTGATTGAGTGATGACAGGGATGGCAATGATGATGAGGACGATGACAGTCTGGGTATACGTATATGCTGGGATGAATTGGATGAGGGCGTTGTTGCTGGAAGGTTGCCCAAAGGCATATGACCATTGGAAGCAGCTTGATTATTAGTGAGAACACTTTTTGACACTGTATGAGGGTCTTTAGTAAAATCAGGGTGTGAAAGAACCTATCAGAAACAAAAAAAAACAGTTGGAAATTTGATTAAAAATGTAAATTAGTATTCTTAATGAAGGACAAAGATTTAAAAACAGCAAATACCATTTAGACCTGAAACAGGAAGTCTGAAATTTGGAAAAATAGCCAATTCGCAGAATTTAAATATCTCATATAATGCTTATTATGAGATTAACATAATTATAATTCTATTTAAAGGAATGTAAAATAGTTATAAGTTTTCAATTAAGAAAATTGATTTTGCTTTAGAACTAACTTCACATTTAAAATTTGTTTTTGGGAATTATAATTGGAAAACATTAGCAAAACATGGCAAAAGAAAATGAAAACATGAGACAAGAAAAACTAGTAATGTGAAATAAATGAAAAGTATATAAAAAGTAATATGACCCGCGGCCTGTGGGCCAGGTTTACTCGATTTGTCTAAACGTTTTGCTTTTTAATAGAGATAAATTTAGGTATTTTTAAATTTTTAGTTACACTCCCCCATCCCGGTTATGGTAGAATATTAAAGATACACTAGGATATCTGCCATGACCTAAGGAACATTTATGCCAAGTTTTATTAAGATGGGTCAAACGGTTTTGACTTCTATGACAGACATACATACATATATACACTTTACTTTGTACTTTATATATTAGATGATAAAGGAAGTTTCATAGTACTAAATACAATTTAAAAAAAAGTGAGGTCTTGTGCATTTGTTTCTCACTCTTTTTTGCTTTTTTTTTAATATTACTACTATTGACGTGAACAACGATGTTGATTGATTTAATGCTTTGTTGTTACAAAAATAATTAACTTACCTTTAGCAATGTTTCACTAGTGACAACACCAACAGAATCCCCAAGTTCCTTGAAGCCCTGGTTGGCCCAGGTTTGGAGTCGACGGGCAAACTCAAGCTCATCAACAACACCTGCCCAATTTACCAATGACTCTGTGACTAGCATCTGTCATTTTTAGTTTTTTTAAAAAATACAAAACTAAATTAAGCTAAGTTTTAAATTTCTTTTTAATTAATAACACTAATTCCAGAAAGAATACATAGCAAACCAAGTGTGTAATTCATTTTTAGAACTGTGTTTTAGGCAGTTGAGGCTACAGGACATAACCTGTTAAGATTTGTATTGAAACTGAAAGTAACCATTTACTTAAAGAATTACAAAAACTATTCTACAAAATTCAGCTTAAGTTTAAACCCAGAGATCAGCATATACAAAAGGTTAAGTTTTATTTTTGTAATCATCCACAAGAGTTGTTAAACAAAAAAATAAAAAGAGCTTAAATAATGGAGGTTGTTTCCTAAATGACCTAGCAATCCTTATATACTTAATAGTGAGTTCATTTCTTACTGGCCATTACCTAATAACGGTGCATAGTAGCCAGCTTTGACTCCATAAGAGGCATGTACCCATACTGAAGCTACATGAAGTACTCTTAACCTTTAATCACAAATAAAAACCCTAGTACCATGACCTTAACATAAGACCTTTGTGTTGGATATCAGGAGCTCAATCAATCAGTCCCTAATAGTAAGCTTTTCTAGATTAAAAAAGTTCTTGATTATTTGATAGCAATAAATATTGTGGAAGACATACAAACTGATCAAAATTTGAAGTCCAGTCTCCCTGTCGCCACAAAACTCTGTGCTCATCCTGTACTATCTTCTCATAGACTAAGTCCTCATCACTGCCATAATGAAAATCCACTTCATCCTTGGACATCCAGCGACATGCTAAACCTATTGCATCTCCGATGGCTGCACCATATATTAACCCTAGAATTAAAAAAAACACAGTCTTTTAAAAAAAAAGTCACACTTCTTTATGGTTAATTGGAATCTAGACATTACCTAAAGAGAATTAATTAAGTAAATTTATAGCAAGACAAAATTAGTAGAATGTGAGCTTTGTTAACTAAAATGATACACTTGATAACAATAAATAAACCCAATGCTATTGGGCCAGACTCAGGAGTCACATAATCCAATGTAACACACATTTCTCACAACAAAACAATATGAACTCTATTGCTAAGGGGAGTAATTCTACATACTAACAACATACGCATAAACAAATTATCAGCAAGCAACGATGCATGGATAATGGGGCATGGAGGAAGGTCACACATCAGAGAAAACATGAGTGGGCTAAGATAAAAAGTAGTATCAACTAATTCCTTACTAGTTCTTACAGCATTGTAGTACTAAACTAATAAAAAATACTTTAATCCACAATCGAAATGATACAAACATTGAAAAAATCCCACAGGATCATTTCTTATTTACAGCATTAGAACAATGATTAATACTTGATAAGGTTTTTATTTAGAATATAACACAAAAAAATTAAATATATCATTAAAAATTTTCTTGTAGTCAGTTTTCCACTTGCAGAAATGCCCTATCCAGTATATCAATATTTATGTGTTTTGCATTACTGCTATGTATATAAAAAAACAACAGTTACCTATGACTCGATCCTGTAACTGAAATGGTGTAAGTGTTGTCGCATCAAAGGGGGGTAACAGAGGTGCCTTAATTCTGTTGGTGGTGTGGGAGGTGTTGGTCTGCTGCTGAATGTACTGGATTTGTGCCGAGTGGGGATTGCTGACCGATGGCTCAAGCTTGTTGCTACAGCAGCGTGGAAACTGGTTTAGAGGAGCCACTGGGCAGGTGGGGTACTCTGCACAGTTGGTGGCATACTGTTTGCGGACATACTCCAGAGTTGATGATGACCCTTCGTCACACACAGCCTGGGGTGGGCTCTCTAGTCTATTCTAGCTTAAAGCAAGCAATAGTAAATATGGAGTGAATATAGAGTAGTGTTTGAATTGCTAATACTAGAGTGTCCAAATAATTAAAAGTAAATCATACTAAAAATATTTGAAATAACTGAAGTGTAAACATAACTTAAACAGTTGCTCAGGAGTATTTAAATAGAAAAAGGTAATGGTAGCCCTTTTTGATCTTCCAATTTATAGAGCAGATAATGGTAAGGCTTACGCTCGTCTGTTTCTATGGCCAACAGTTAACAAGGTTATCATGTGGACATAACAACAGACAACCATCTGTAATTAAAAACCTATGTCAGGTACCCTTTTGAGTTGGCATCCTAAAATCCCTATTAAAAATCTTCACAGCCTTCACAGGGGATCTAACTAATACATAGTGCTTTTACCAATCAGCCTTCACAGGGGATCTAACTAGTACATAGTGCTTTTACCAATCAGCCTCCACAGGGGATCTAACTAGTACATAGTGCTTTTACCAATCAGCCTCCACAGGGGATCTAACTAGTACATAGTGCTTTTACCAATCAGCCTCAACAGGGGATATTGCTAGTACATAGTGCTTTTACCAATCAGCCTCCACAGGGGATCTAACTAGTACATAGTGCTTTTACCAATCAGCCTCCATGCCCCCACTTGAAATAAAGTAAATAAATTACAAACATTAGTAACTACAATAGAGTACAAATACTAGAAAAGAATGTGATCATTAATGGCCACATCAGAATTAGAAAGATGGGTGTAGGTGCAACAGCATCTGGCAATTATAGGTGCCCAACCTGAAAACCAAAGCTGTGTATCAAGAATTGGCCTCTTTAGTCACATGAGAAGATGCAAAGGGCATAAGATACCACAGAACTAGAAAAGTACACAATATACATATAAAGTATTCATCTTTTTTCCTTACTCTTGAATTTCGTTTTGCAAATACCTTATTAATCTTCTATAACACATTCAAACAAAATTTCATTTCTTTCAATGTCTTTCTAAACTATAAGACAATAGCATCTACAACTGTGTTATAAATAATATCAAATCCTATAACAAGATATGGAGTACTTGACTTAAAATATATACTTTTTATATAGTCCAAGATTTCTGTTCAACAGTCAACTTCAAAATAAAAACACTACTTGCCTGGTATACAAGTAACAGCTGCACTTTGGACTGAGGTGAACCAAAAGATAGCGGCAGTTGTTTAAGCTTGTTGTGTGTAAGATTTATTTTCTCTAACTTTTCCATTGTGCCAATGTTCTCAGGCAACTGCCTCAGCTGGTTATAGGAAAAGTCAACCTATAGAGTCAAAGTTGTAAAAATTTTGGATTATACACTTGTGGGATGAGTGGTAGACAGGCTAAGTACGCTTGAACTTGGCTTAGCTACCTGTGTTTTGACACCGGCTCATGCAGAATTGTGTACTGTGCGGCTGAAAGCAGCACAGAAAAACCTTCTCCCAGATACCTCTGCCCCCACAGGTCCACAAATGAGATTGTACCACAGCGCTCTGAGCATGCTATAAGCATGAAAGTAGCGCTATATAAAAAGCTATAACTAATCAATGTGTCAATATAAAATTAATATCTTTTAAAAATCACAATGATAATTTCAAGTCTAAATTGTTTTGAGTCAAACACACATTAAATCCTAAAAAAGTTTTTCAACAGTTACAGATACTCTTTGAGACACTTTTTTTTTAAAACCTCTGTTTAGACGATTTATTGTGTTATTAAATTACCTAAAAAATATCTCTAGCATAACAAGAACATTGGGTCATCAGAGATAGGTTCTCAAAATACTAAGACATTCACCATAAAAGATCATCTTTACACTACTAAATGCTATAGTTACATGTACCTTTTCCAATTTCACAAGGAAAACAAAACTGTCTGGCATGGAAGTAAGTTGATTGTGCTGTATGTGCACTTCTTTAAGGTGGAATAACAGACCAAAACTTTCTGGAAGGGCGGTGAGAAGATTATGGCTGAGGTCCAGGTAACTCAAGTGGGGTAGACGAAGGGGTAGTTCCACAGGTATTTCTGTAAGAGCATTGAAGGCCACTGTCATGCTCTCATACAGAGACACAGAGTCTTTGATGTTCCAAGGAAGCTCATGCAAAGTGCCTTCAAGCAGTTCTCCCTGTAGATGCTGATCAGCAAACAATAAAACAAGTTATAAATATTTACTTACTTAGCAAAGCATATTTACTTATTTAGCTTTTCATTTTTATTAATAGCTGGCACAGATAAATGAATGGCAGGTTGTGTGGTTACAAATTTGGTTTGCCAACAGTCTGCTTAGGTGTTTATCAAATTGAGCTGGTGAAGCAGGAAGTTATAGTGAAAACATTAGAAACTAATAAACCAGACCAATTAAACTTTTGGAAAAGGAGGCTTAGAACTGAACCATAGACCCTCTGATTAGATGATTCTGCACAATAACAAGAAAAACAGCATTTAACCACCCTAATTCCAAAAAAAAAAAAAAAAAAAGATAATCTTTTTTTTTATTGCTGTTGTTTTGTCAGCCTGCATCTGTCACCAAAAGGCCAATGGTCACATGACCCACACAGTCCGACCCCCATCACACAACATGTATGTGGACAGGAGTGTCTCTCCAGTAACATGAAAAAGTGCTCCACAAGATGAGCTGTAGTTGTTCTCTGACTGAAGGAAGTTAATCATCAGTGCTACTACAGTGAGGTAAAACAGGGATAGCACAAAGAGATAGGTGACATGGGTAGGGTTGACAAATAAATAAGTTCAAGACACTATTTGATTATATTTAACATACTTCAGCATTCAAATCTGACACAGCAGTTATGATTTTTGAGATAAATAAATGAATTATTCATCCATTATATGTATTTAAATGCTTAACTTATTTTTTAGGAAATTAGAAAAACCAACTAACCTTCACATACTGCTTAGGTGTGACAGCTCGACTCAGATTAAGAACTTTTCTCTCATCTGCTCGCACAGGAGCAAAGTCATGTGCCTCTACATTACCCATTCATGGGCTAATTAAAAAAAAAAAAAACTCAATGTTTTAAATATAAATCTAGTTAATGACTTAGTCATTAATTATTCATAGATGAATGATTACTATATTACCTATCCATAGGCTAATTTAAAAAAAAAATGAAATTCTATGTTTTAAAAAAAAAAGATATCTGCTAGTTGATGACGTAGTCATTAATTATTCATATATATGTGAATGATAAATATTGCTTTTTATTATATTTTTCAACAAAATAATTATCTCTCTTTAGATCTAGAGGTATAGCTATATGAAATATTCTAAGATTTAATCAATCATAATCAATGATTATCACTACATCTAAGTCTAGACTGTTTGTGGTAATTTCCACATTAAAAGTCAATATTTATCTCCAGCTGCTTACTACCAGATTCAATTGGTTGGTTAACATAATATATTATAGTTGTAGATTAAATGTATTAAATTTTCTATAGACTTTAGACTAAAAAGTACATCTGCGATTAGAACCCTAAATTCACATAGGACTGAGGGAGATAGCATTTAGTTACATGATTCTAACCCAGTAAGATGACAGGTGAAATTTTACATCAAAGCCCCCTGATTTTTCAGGTTTACAATTTGAAAGCTATCTTTCCGCAAATATGATCATGATGATGTAGTGAGGTCTGATGTCACATCATACTAACGACAGTCAATTTCTATATAAAGCAAGATATCTTAACATAAGCTAGTGTTATTATGTGTATTATGACACAGATTTATAAATAAGGTCTACAGAAGCTAGTGAACGCCTTAGCGGCTGCTTGTCAAGAATTTAGAATTACAATACGTTTCTCCAAGACCGAAATCCTGGCATTAGACGTTGCAGAATTGCCTGTGATATATATTGGGAACCATACACCCTTTCGGTGGTTCAGGAATTTACCTACTTGGGCTCAACAATTGCCAGTAACCTAGATTTAGACATCGAGTTGACAAAAAGAATATGAAAAGCTACCATAGCATTGGGAAAACTTTCCATGCGCGTCTGGGAAAAGGTTAAATTGACCACAGATACCAAAATCCTAGTCTATAACGCCTGTGTTGTGAGCACTCAGTGAAAGCTGGTCAACATACATGTACCAAGAGCACAGATTGAATAATTTCCCCTTGCGCTGCCTAAGACGCATAATGTGCATGTCTCGGAGGGACCATGTCTCCATGTATGCTCTACTGTCACAAAGAAGACTACAATGGCTCAGACATGTCTTCCGCATGCCAGATGGTAGAATCCTGAAAGATATCTTATATGCTGAGCTTGTAGAGGGAGTCAGACCCAAGGGCTGCCCAAGACTAACATATAGAGATGTTTGCAACTGAGACATGAGAGCTACAGGCAGCAATGAAAGTATGTGGGAAGAAATAGCCAAAGATCTAAAACTAAGGCAGCTAAGGGCATGGAGACAGACTGTGCGTGCTGGGACAACCCTTGCTGAGAGCAAAAGAAATGAAGCGGCCTTAATCAAGAAGGAAAAAAGAAAGCTGTTCTGTCCACTAGCCCTGAATCAGATGCATACACATGCATGAATAGTGGCAAAGTCTGCCACTCTAGAATTGGTTTATTAACCACACCAGATTCTGCCTCGTCTCAAGACTAAACCAAAACCAGTGACTTATCTGGGCGCACCCATTGCCTTTCAAGACAAAAGGAGCCATATTATATTATATATTTAATATTAATTATATTATATAGTTTAATTATAGAGTCTATTTTATAATATAGCCTAGATTCCAGATGTAGAATAATCTAGATATAGATCATATATATTTTAGTAGATAGAGTCTATTATATATATATATATATATATATACTACTAGTCTAGATCTATGTTAGATTCTATAAATAAATAAATATATATATATATTATTTATTTAGTATAGTCTTTGGATCTAGACCCTTAATTAAGTTAGTTCGCCTACAAACATTCTATACAGTCTAATATACTGACTCAGTAGTAGACAGTAGTGACTCAAGACTAAAAAGTAAAGTCCTTTTTGGCTTAAACTTAAAAACAAAGTCTAAGACTAGAGTCACTAGATGACTAGATTAAGAAGTAGATTCATGGTGTAGACTCGATCTAGTGAAGTCTAAAATTCTACTACTTTTAGTCCTAAAGTAAGGTTAGTCACTGTTGAGTATACATACTCAGTACGTACTACGAGTATGAGTACTATAGGTTATAGGGCAGTATAATAAAAAAAAAAATTATTACTAGACTCTATAACTTAACAGTATAACTTAGACTTAAGTTATAAGCCATAGATCTACTTAGCCATAGTCAAAGCCAGTATTCAGTATAGGCTAGTATAGCAGTGAGTATTATTCTAATTATAGTATAAATAAATAATATTATTAATTAGATCTAGATCTATACTTTATTAGTGATTAGTCATTAAACTTTTAATTTCAACTCATAGTCATACTACTACTAGTCATACTTTTTAGTAGTAAGATCTAATTACTTTCATTGACTTTCAATTTCAATCTTTCAACTTAGCCGACTTTCAATCGAATCACTAGACACTACGAGACTTGTGTCCCTTGTGAGTATGATTATGAAGTTTGGTTACATTAGGACTTGACTTAGATCTAGACTGACTTAGATCTAGACTTAGGACTTAAGACTTATTTATTTTAGATTAGTAGTCCTACTCGTCACTCAGTCTTAGGCTAGAATGCTAGATTCTAGATCTTAAAATTGTGAACTTATTTATTTTATGGATTTGTTTTTGGTTGAATAAAAAAAATGCCATATTGTCATAATGACAATACATTAATGATTAAATAGATCTGCCGACTAGAGTTTAATTTATGTAAAAATAGCCCATATGTGTACTAAAACCGGTTACTAGACTACTGTCACTAGTACTAAGGAAAGTGAAAGTAGCCACGATTGCAAATATTGCGGAAGTTGATTAAAAAAAAAAAACAATGAAGAAAGTTTTAGTTTTTAAAAAAAGAAGAGTTAGTGTTTTTTTACGTTCTCACTAGTTCTCAGTGAATGCGAGGCAAGCCTCAGCTTTAACCCAGCGTTTCTCAAACTGGGGAGCTATGTCTTATAAGAACTTACATGAGTATTGATCTAATGCCATATTACTCAGTATTGTTTACGTGTTAGACTAGTAGACACAACGTAGGACGTAATCATCTTTTTTTTTGTTGAAGTGACGTATGTATTATATATGATAAGATGCACGGTTCGATGAAGTATGGCTGCAATGATTTGAATGAAACATACACCATTTGACCATTCATGGTTGTTACGTCACTGGCTGTGGGCCCCTAATGGACGTGGGCAGGGGTTCCTTGAACCTCTTCACGCCATAGATTCTACGCCACTAAATGAGAACTAAGAAGAAAAAAAAAAGAAGAATTTTGCTTTTATTTTAATGTGTTTTTTTTTTCTCCTAACGTTTTGACTGTGCCATATTGAATGATATTCCATCTATTAACTTGATGATCTGGGATCGATTGGCAGAACAGAAAACAAATATAAAAATGCGACCAAATGCCGCTATATAAAAGGGACAAAATAAATGGATAAATAGTATCACTGCCTTTGTAACCTTGTTTAGTATTTTTTTTAGGCCGAATACACCAAAAAAAAAAATGCATGCAATTCACGAATTTGCCCTATATATGGATTTCTAATACCGTACTGGTATTGCTGGGTTCTTTTACGATAAATTCTCAAAAAGCTTGTTATCAATAATGAACGCATGTACTATGTTCCCTAATGTCGCCTTGCACTGCTATAGGCCTACAATTGGTCATTGTTGTGTTTAAAATCCTATCGGGCATTTGTGGTTTCTTAATCGATGGATTATATTACAAAATGTAATGCTTAGGCTTCAGAAGGGTAAGTGTTAAGTCCAAGCTTCATGGTAGATGTCGAGTTCCTGTTTCAAACCTTGCGGTCTATAGGGCAGATCATGTAAAGGTCATCTGTTTCTGTGGCCCACGGTTAATGAGGGTGTCATGTGTTCACCAAAACTACCAGCCACTTTTACTTTTCCACAAATTATGTCAGGTACCCATTAGAGCTGGACGGAATCAGGGGCGCTTTAAAGATCCCGAAATTAAAAAGCACAGTCTTCACCAGGATTCAAACCCCAGTTCGGAAGCCAAGGACTTTACCACTCAGCCGAGTGGGTCATAATTTATTCGTCATGAAGCCCCCGAGACAAATTGATATTTATTAATTAGGCCTAATACCGAGAAATCTGATTGGTCAGATAGAATCTGGAATTTAACCAGAAATTATCATGTGTGTTAGACTTCCGACCAGAACAAAACAATATTAATAAATCGTATTTAGTCTACTCCTGTTTCAGATAATGACATAATATGGCGCCATGGTTTTTTATTCTCTAATAATGATAAGAAAAGAAATGCCGTTTTTATTCAATAGTTGGTAAACTTTTGTTAGCACCAGTCTGGTAAATGTTTATGTTGTAGCATTAAAGTAATGCAAATTAATTATATGAACAATTTATATATTTTTGAAAATTAATACTTTTGTGTAACGCGTCTTTCTTGCTATAGCGAGCTCTGGTCTAATATCTTTTATTTTATAAACACATATAGAGACGGTGTGGAGGGAAGCATTTAAAGCTGAAGGTTGTCGTCCTGTTTTTCATCGTCCAGCAAACACAACTCAGCAGGAGTCGAGTCTCAATTACTTATGCTTAATCTACTCCGGGATTCGAACTGAAGCCATCTTATCTTATCTTATACAGTACAGACGTTACTTCAAAAAAAGAAGATGATTACGTCCTACGCGTAATGCATTCAGTCATGCATATTAACCAATGACTTAAATTCTGCCAAGCTGTCACAGTCTCGTTTGACATTGTGATATTGTGATTTGATATTGTGATATTGTGATATGTTCACTTATGTTTTAGACTGGGAAAAGACATGTGTAACTCCTGATGTAGAAAGCAGGAATTAGTATGAATGAAATTGACGTTGAGTTCGGTCAGTCACCTTAAGTTAGTTGAACCAGGTAGTTACTTTAAGTCAGTTGAGTCAGTCAGTAAAGTCAAGTATTTTAGTAGCGATAAAAGGAGTCAAATAGTGACTGTGAAGTTTTTGTTACCCTCTATGATGCGGATGTTACTCATGTTTTCTTCTATAACTAATAACTTTCGATATATTCAATACCGCTATTCTGCGGACGTATGGTGTTTTCGAACTCATGTAACTGAGAGACTGCAGTGTTAATTCTATCATCAATTAAACTTTATATTTTGTCTGCCAAAGATCTGACTCCATTCGTTTATTGATGTTCCACCATTCATTACCGTTTCACAAGTCACTGGTTTTCCTGGCTAGCTCAGGCAATCCATTCCATGCTCTAATAGCGCTAGGGTAGAAGGAGCTTTTGTACAAATTTGTCCTAGCATATGGGACGAGGAATGTGCCATCTTCTTCGTTAGCCAAGCGATTTACGTCACCATTTCACATAAATTATACCAAGTAGGTATTTATACAAAAATGTCTTAAGGGCTAATAAAATGTTATCGGTGGAGGTCTCGGGATGTCGGGCAGGGTTTATCGCCATTGTGACACTGCTGTGACAACAGCGACCAAAAAGTCATGTCTGGAAATGGCATGTGTCATACGCTAATAGGACAGTGCCAAACGAGAATACCATCAGAGATGTTTAGGGGGAAAAAAAGCACGTTCTTTTGGTGACGAAGTGAATCAGCATATTTCCACGATAAAATTGCTTTGATAAGTTGAACTTGTTTTTTAGGGGAACTCATTAGTGAGCCCCATTGATAAGCGATGTCCAAGAATAATGTCCAAGCTGGGTGTATTTGTGTGGTGAGCGTGTGTGTGTGATGGCATGTGTGTGAAAGATTTCTAACCTGAGGACACTCACACCTGTCCATCGTCCAGGGAAGGTCACTAGGACTTCGATCTCAGTCTTATCTGGAGATCATTCGCTCAATAACAATTGGAAGAAATAGCTTTGATTTCACTTCATAGCAAATCTATCTGTACACATTATGTAAGTTAATATTAATATTTTGGTGGTCTAGTTTAGCTTAGAGAGTATATTACTAAATATTACTTCGTTTATAAATATATTGTGCGTTGTGTTTATTGGCAGTAAAAAGTAGTGACGTAACCGCACGAACTAATGACGTTGCAGAATAGGAATAAACAGCAAGAAAATACGTTTGGGCTGGAAGCAAGAAGCGTGGTTAATTGGACTGCTGGGAAATATCGACAGATTTAGTGACACATGACGATAATCCAATTATGTAAATAAATATAGTTGAATTGAATATTTGGTACACAAAAAATAAACGTTATCGGAAAATTATTAGCTCAAACAACAGAAATCAAATTATATACTTTTTTGGCATTAATAACGAGATTGTATAAGTGTATATGTTATACAAATAGACTAATTATTCACTCAATGACAGTAACACTATTGTTGTATCTTTGTTATCAATATCAAATAGTCTACTACTTGAGGATTCCAGGAATAAATTAAAAAATGGTGCATTTTTATGCATATTTAATTTTAAATCAAAACGGTCAGGCCGTCTTCACAAGTCTCATCAAGTGTCCCATGAATGTGTCCATCTTCTAGTTACTCTTAAGTACTATCAAGTCATCGAAGTCTTGTGAGATCAAGTCAAGAGCAGTAAACAGACACTAAAAAAAAGTCATGGACTTATCAATTTCTTTACCTGCGTTGAAAATATGGAAATTGGAAGTAAAAAAAAAAAAATATATTTATTTTTCAAGTTATACATTTCGTTAATAGTAGTTGTCAGTAGTTGATATAAATCTAATAACACAAAATATAACCGTGAGACTCATAAGAAAACAATATTCACATTTGACTAGACTAACACCTTTAGTAAAATCACTAAATTTCAGGATAGAAGACATATAGTAAAGTAGTTACTTTATACAAAGCACAGGACAATAATTTTCAAATACAAAAACAAAACATAATAGAAAGACAAAAATAGAAACAAATTATTCCATATGCTGGGACAAATTTGTACAAATGCTCCTTCTTCCATAGTGGTATTAGAGCATAGAATGGGTTTGCTTGAGCCAGTCATGAAAACCAATGATTTGGCTGAATTTAAGTCATTGATTAACATGCATGACTAGTTTGACCTAGTAACACGCGTAGGAAGTAATCATATTCTGTTTTGAAATAACGTCTGTATTTTATAAGATATAATAACGCGAATGTCATGAGGTGAATTACCATAATGTCCATCTTTTTTTTTCTTCATTTTTAATGACAAATAAAATGTGAATGTTTAGTTGAAAATATTATTGGAACTTATGGTAGGAATTGATTTAAAAAATTCTAGAACTTGTTTACCTAAGTAAATATCACATTAAATAAAATTGGGTGGCTACTATAAATAGATGAATAGTTCTGGAAACAAATATATATGTTATAAGTGGAATATGATACAAGTTTAGTTCAACTGAATGTAATATTCTACTGTTCTTTTTTCAGAATGTGATTTGTTAATGTTTAGTCTTCAAGATTCTCATTCATGGCGGAATAACTATAAACAGTTAACGTTCTGATGCATTCGGTGTATAAAATAAAGAGAGTGTTGATAGACTATTTGTTTAAAA
>JADKLZ010000687.1:29991729-30008298 GCA_021533235.1 Biomphalaria straminea | reverse complement strand
GTGCCACCACAGTACACGAAGATGTAGCAGAGACACAGTAAAATTAGCAGCGACACATCAGAATTAGCGGCTACACAGTTAATAAAAAAGAGAGTAAAAGTAGCAGAAAAAAGGTAAAGCTCCCCTTTCAGACCTTGCGATCAATGAGGCAGATGATGTTTAGTTTATCTGTTTCTGTGGCCCAGAGTTAACAAGCGTGTCATCACTGTCATGTGACCAGCACAACGACCAACCGCCTTTACTTTTCACCCACTAATGTCAGGTACCCATTAGAGCTGGATGGACTTAGAGGCACTCTAAGGATCCCGAAATAAAAAAAATTCCCAGTTTTCATTAGGATTCCAACCCGGGGTCATCTGGGCTCGGCACAGAAATGATTTGTTTGTAGTAAAAAAGTTTAAATACACATTTGTGTGGATATATGACTGCCGAGGAAACATTTCACGTTTTCTATTTAGTCTTTAATACTTAGGTCATGGTGCCTCTTGGCATTGTCTAGGTCTCTAGATAGGCTACATAACATTTTATTGAGCTGATTTATTTATAATCAAATAGAAAAACTAATGCTTTTATCAAGTGAATAATAAAAAAACAACACAATATTATAATATGAACAGGAAAACTTAATAAGTGCCTGCAAGAACTTGAAGACACGAAACAAGAAATATTGACGTGCAGGGATTTCATCATTGGGTAATTTACACTAGATCAGGTATTACTTCGGTAAACTTACTGCTCCACTCATTCCGGTCACCAGCAATGTTTAGCAGAAATAACAAGAGTGACGCCGGTCCATTCTTTTACATTGTCCAGCCAGCTTTTGTCAGGATGACACTTCTTTGATATCAATATAAAGCTTTTAATCAGCGTTACAAATCAATTGACTTGCATCGCTTATGTGTGTGTATGTGTAAAATTTCTATTAAAAACTTTTTTTTTTTCACAGTGACTTTACGTTGAATAGTAATCTTAGCCAAAGAATTGTGCGACACAATGTGTCTAAATAATGTCATCGGTAAATCATTTAGGATTTGCTACAGTCGAATCGAATGTAATAGCATTTTAATTGATAGAGGTATCTTACTTTCTGAAACATTCAAACACGTCTCCGCAGTCACTAGTGCAAAGCTTCTATGAACCAAACCCAGTCTGTTTGGTAAAAAGTTTGACTTCTCCCACTTCCCATTCTCAGATTAAGTTGAACCTTTTCACAATTATTGTTTCTAACAACAAAGAAATTATTTTGAAAAATTAACCGATTAGGTTATTAAATAGAGGAGATTTGTTGGCATTTCAAAAAAAAGGGAAATAAATCATACAATATTGAGAGACATGAATGTAATCGAGTTCTTCATCTTCCGCTTTATTAAAAATATTTTTAATATTTTCCTTGTTATCTTATTCAAAGCATTTTCTAACGTAGTCTAAATTATAGCGAAAGAAATATTTATATCATTTACCGCTTGAACTAGACTACCAGTGTTGTGATCAAAGTTAAATTAACAATAAGATAACCAAGGCCTCTCTTCAAGGTGACAAAAAAAAATATTTTAGTAGGTTTTAACATGTGTGTTTGAACATATGTGTCCTGGGTTCAGGATAATTTAAACTTGTGAAATGAGTTAGTGTAAGAAGAACATCAGGCTACTGTCGACTACATCACACAAGGAGTGGTGCCACCAGAGGAAAGTTTGATGTCGAACCAGATGGCCCTTACAAAGACCCCATTGTTTAACCCCAATGTTTAGCCAGCTCTCAGGACTGCCAACGAACTATTTAGTCCCGGGATCATGCACCAACACACGCTATGGATACAGGGCAAGTGGAAGGTCACGGCACATAAGCTTGGATTGACGTAGTGTAAGGAATTCATTTACAAGATCTCACACCTCTTCCCAACTCACATCTTGCTACAGATCGCCTACTTCATCTCCCTCGCCACTCCTCTTTTTGTATACATGACGTACCGGGACATAGATCTAGTTACGTCCTCGTTTTTCACTTTGGAACATTTTCTGTGTTGAAACCTATCTGTAGCTCCGCCATCTATTTAACGGCGTGGATTAAAAAAAGTTCCCCTTTCAGACCTTATGGTCTATAGATGATGTAAAGGTCATCTGATTCTGTGGCATACGGTTAACGAGGGTGTCATGTGGCCAGCACAACGACCAACAGCCTTTACTTTTTCCCCAACCAATGTCAGGTACCCATTAGAGCTGGGTGGATTCAGAGTCGCACAAAGATCCCGAAATAAAAATCCCATCCTTCACCAGGATTCAAACCCGGGACCCCCGGTTCAGAAGCCAAGCGCTATACCGCTCAGCCACCGCGCCTCTAAGTGTCCCCTTCAGACCTTGCGATTTATGGGGCAGATGATGTTAAGGTCATCTGTTTCTTTGGCCAACGATTAACGAGCAGGGTGTTATGTGGCCAGCACAACGACCAACCGCCTTTACTTTCCCCAACTAAAGTCAGGTACCCATTAGAGTTGGGTGGACTCAGGGGCGCCCTAAAAATCTCGAAATTCAAAACCCCAGTCTTCATCTGGATTCGAACCCAGGACCTCAGGTTCGGAAGCCAAGCGCTAAACCATTCGACCACCGCCCTTTCCCCTCAACGGCGTGGATTACCCAACTAAATATATCCAGGTGTGACGACTAATAATTGAGTGTTAAGGATCCACGATTAGAATAACCTTAAAAAGTGAAATCTGCTGGTCCCTATTTACCGCATGACTGTTTTATTTTGTATTCATTTCTCAATACATTTTAGCAAAGCTTATATCAACTCACTTTTACTGTTTGTGTGTCTCTGTGTCTGTCTGGCCAAACGTTTGTACATGTTATTTCTCCGACACCCAATCTCGGATCAAGCTGAAATTTAGCACAATTATTTCTTTTACGGTACTTTTACCTGACAACACAAGAATCAATTAGAAAATTAACAACTTAGTTAATTAACTATTGGTAATTAATTACTTTGGTTGGTATCTCAAACAAGGGAAAGAAATAGTACTTCACTGAAGTTGTGGTATAAGTTGAATTAGTACCCTTTATTAGACTGCTGTCTTAGGTTTAGTGAACACAAACATAAAATAGAAACGATAGATAAGTATACAATCTTCCATGTTCATAGATACTTCGCTAGTAGAAGGTTTACCTTTCCTATACGTTTTTTTTTTATCTCCTCATCTAGAGAAATGTCGTCTTGAATTGTGGATCCCAGATAGCAGAATTCATTTACGGCATCCAGCTTGTTATCGTCTATGAGGATGGAGGGTGGTGCTGTAGCAGGGGGTCCCATAACATTTGTTTTCTTTATGCTGATAGTTAAGCCATATTCTTTACAGGCCCGAGAGAAGCGGGACATTAGGGAAGGCTGCATCGACCTTCGCTAGACTTAGGTCAAGAGTTTGGGAAAACCAGAAGCTAACTACAGCGACCAAAATGGAAGTCTACAAGGCATGCGTTATGAGCACGCTGCTGTATGGCAGTGAATCATGGACCACTTACGCAAAGCAAGAGCGAAGACTGAACTCATTCCATTTGCGATGTCTTCGTAGGATCTTGAAAATCACATGGAAAGAAAAAGTGTGCAATACAGAGATCCTTGCACAAACAGGTATTCCCAGCATCTTTACAGCCCTCAGACAACGCCGCCTGCGCTGGCTTGGACATGTTCGCCGAATGGAGGACAATCGTATACCGAAAGTCATCCTCTACGGACAACTTGCGACTGGCTCAAGAAAAACTGGTCGCCCCCACCTCCGTTACATAGATGTAATAAAACGTGACCTCAAATCAGTGAACATCAATACTGACCAGTGGGAAGACATAGCTCTAGACCGCACCAGATGGAGAGAGACAGTGACCAAGAAAGCTATGGACAGCGAAAGAGCATGGGCCTCAGCTCTGGAAGAAAAGCGGACAACGCGGAAAATGGCCAGCTCCTCTACCACTGTAGCGAAGACCACCTTTACCTGCGATACTTGTGGACGGGAGTGTCTCTCCAAAATAGGGCTCCACAGCCACACGAGGAAGTGTGCGAGATGAACCATAGTCGTTCTACGACTGAAGGAGGCCAATGAAGAAGGTTTACCGCGTTGGACCAAGAAACACGCGAAGCTTGAGCTACTAGTTCTAAATCAGTGCGTTTTTTTTATGTGCCCCAAATATAGGCTAATACACTACTGATCAGTGGCGAAGCATCCATGGCGCAAAAGGGTTCAATGAACCCGGACCCACAACCAATAGGGGCCCACAGCTGTGGCGTAGCGACCATGGCGCGAAGGAGTTCATTAAGCTTGGGCCCATGACTCATGGTCAGTTGGGGCCCACATTGGAAATTAGGTAGAACATTTGTTTGATCATTTGAAACACTTTAAGTCGTTTTACTCTGTCAAGAAGTTGTACAAAACAAAAATAGACTTTTAAGACTCAATTACTTACATGCAACCCTAACTGAATCAAACGTTATGACATAATTACTTATCGGTATATGAAAAAAAAGGTAGAGTCTTTACATTGGAATGTCTTAACATTTTGATTACTTATTTTTTTTGTCACACTCTGAATTTGTCTTATTGGCTTGAGAGGGGGCCTTCCAAGATGTTCAAGAACCCGGGCTCAAAGATACTTTGCTACGCCACTGCTACTGATCCAAACTAATTGATATACTTATGCTTTATATAGCCTTTTCTTTTTAAAGTATTTAAAAATATTTTTTCATGTTATTTTTTTAAAGGAAAAAAAGGTAAAAATTAAAAACATAATAATAATAATAATAATAATATTAAAAGTGGCAGTTGCAACCTGCATATTTTTTTTCACACATCTAATGCAGACAAAGCCGTTGTCCGCTGGAGGGTTTTAAGTTTTTTTTTTTGTCGTCTTCTGTGGCAAATGTTTTTCTTTGTGCTTCAAATGTGTGAGCGCTCTTTAAACATAAGTATTAAAAATAAAGGGAAGTGTTAAATTCACAACAAAAAAATGTATCTTAAATATATTGAACCTATTATTTTAATGTACATATTGCCGTTAACAAATACAATATAGACTCGAGGCACGTTTGAGAGAGTAGCAAACTTATATAATACAGACGTTACTTCAAAAAAGAAGATGATTACGTCCTACGCGTCATGCATTCAGTCATGCATATTTACCAGTGACTTAAATTCTGCCAAGTCACTGGTTTTCCTGGCTAGCTCAGGCAAACCATTCCATGCTCTAATGGCACTAGGGAAGAAAGAGCATTTGTACACATTTGTCCTAGCATATGGGATGAGGAATGTGCCTTTATCTTTGTGTCTTTCTGAGTATTTTATTAAGTTTTGTATTTGGAGATTATGGTTCAGTGTTTTGTGTATAATTGCTACTTTACTCTTAAGTCTTCTATCCTGAAGGCTTTCTAAATTTAGTGATTTTACTAAAGGTGTTACTCTAGTGAAATGTGAATATTCGTTTGTTATAAGTCTCGCTGCTCTATTTTGTGTCTGTTCCAGTTTCTTAATGTTTTCCTGGGTTGAGGGGTCCCAAACAGAGGATGCATATTCTATTATTGGCCTAACCAAGGTTAAATAGCATTTTAGTTTTATGTTCTTATTTGATTTATAGAAATTTCTTTTAATAAATCCTAATGCTTTGTTTGATTTTTTTTATAGTTTCATCAATATGGGGATTCCATGACAGTTTTTCATTTATTATAACACCTAGGTATTTTGCGTTTTTAGTCTGTGTTACTGGTTTACCATGAATAAGATAAGTGGAATTAATTTGTTTTAGTTTTTTTGTTATTCTTAATAGCTGAAACGTAAAAGAGATATCATTTAGCAACGGGAAGTAACACTTTCAGACCCTACGGTCCATGGGGCGGTTGATGTAAAGACTAAATATCATCCGTTTCTATGGTAAAAATATTTCAGGTGCCGTTACCGCTTTGAATTGCAAGATTTTGGAAGTCATCCGTAAAGGTCACATCGTGGCTCTGAAGCGATGGCTGAGAAGGATGCTTGGAGTAGCCTACTGACATCTTGTCGCCATGTCTCCCACAACTAGGGCGACTGTCCCCTAAGCAAAGTGCTGACTGAGCGTCTTTGAGATTCGCGGGACATATCCTTAGGCAAATCGAAAAACATTCACCAAAGACAGCTATAACACGGAGGCCGAAAAGAGGAAAGTGAAAACAGGGCCTAAAATCCGTAAACACTGAGAAGCTGCCGTAGAAGTTGCTTGTGAACTAACACTGAGGAAAGAGCTTGCCGCCTTATGCACCTAAGTAAATCTAAGTAAAGGGCATCCTAAACATTCATAAAAATTGTAGTATTCAACGCTATTCGAACCCGTCGGTTTGGATGCCAAAAAAAAAATGCTTTCAACAGGTCTTAAATTTATTTGTGAACGTAGTGATGCATGATGCTGTCAGAGCTCATGAGTTCCAAAAACTTAGTAGGTTACTGAAGAGGTCTTAAGTCGCTAAGATTTTTTTTTTAAACTTAATACCTAGAATTTAGGTTTTTTAAAACACAAGCATGTAGGCTCCATACAAAACGTAATCTACAACTTCACACACAAGTAACAACACAATGAGAAACATGTGACTCGTGATAACACAATGTTTTTGTTTTATGGTCTCTTGTTGAATTCTTTGGTCTTCTATACATGGTATACACGTTTAGCATTGCTATCTGCACATTTGTTGTATATACAGACGTGAAGAAGCAAGAACACACATCTTTCGTGTTGGCAAATTAATTGAATAACAAAACAAATTTGAGCATGAAGGGGGTACAACAGCAATGAACATTATGGAACAATAATATTTGAATGAAATCTTTTCATTTCCTGTTTGACACATCTACAACCACTCTAGGATTTAGACCTACGATAATGTTACACATGCTATAGCCAAGGATCCATACTTTTTAAGGGTCTTCCAAAGTTAAATACATTTTAGGAATAGTTATAATAATGATTTGAAAGGTGAATGATATCACTATCTATATATTTCTTCAATGTATAATCTTCGGATTCGAAGACAAGCCTATCTTATCTTATCTTATATAATACAGACGTTACTTCAAAAAAGAAGATGATTACGTCCTACGCGTCATGCATTCAGTCATGCATATTTACCAGTGACTTAAATTCTGCCAAGTCACTGGTTTTCCTGGCTAGCTCAGGCAAACCATTCCATGCTCTAATGGCACTAGGGAAGAAAGAGCATTTGTACAGATTTGTCCTATTATTAGTTTAAGTCATTGTTTAACCCTCTAAGTATCTGAAAATCATGTTAGGCATTGAGAAATAACATTTGGATTAATAAAGGGCTTCATATATCAAATAGCTCAAGACTTTATCTAGTTTAAGTCCGGTACTATCTACAGTGCTAAGTGCTTGATATGAAGTTAGAAATCGAATGGAAGAATTTTAGATCTAAATTGCATTTCCGGAAGTTATATAGGTTATGTTCTACCGAGTTACGATATATAAATCTCCGCCAATAAATCTAGTTGATAAAAGTTAACTTAAAATAGTTGAATGAACTTTGCAATAGAATTGCTTTGTCATCAATATTATAGGGCTTACATTATTCATATATGTAGCCTGTAAAAAAATCATTATTGGCTACTTTGTTATTCTTTTAGAGTTGGTATCGATGAATAGATTATCTTGTTCTTTATGTTCAGACCGCTAGTCTTTATGATTACATCTGACTTCATGTTTAAGTCATGAATTACGTAAATAAAACTTAATATAAGTCATGAAATCTACACCAGGCTTGAAGTGCTAGTCCATTAGTCTAGACATGCATATTTCAACAAGTCAACAAAAGTTTAAAATCAGAATTTGCTATTAAGCCTGTAAGATGATGATTGCCTCAAAGGTATTGGGTCGAAATTATTTTTAAAAAATTCTTATTAGTAATGAAGCAGCATCTCAGTTATAAATCATTATTAAAAGTGGTTTGTTAAAATGTACACATGGATTTTGTTCTCTTCGTTCCATTTTACACTTCATAACAGTTCCTTAAAGTTCAAGTTCACATTTACAAAAACAGGGAGCTTATCACATCTCATTTCTCTTCCTCTTTGTTTTGTAAAGTTTCAATTCCAAGCAATAGACTTTGAAGGGACATACGTTAGAACATGAACAACTAACAGAAAATAAATCATGTTATGCAGCACTTTGAACACCTAAATCTTTCCACAATGATGTGGTTAATTTGATTTGTGGCCACGTCATAAGAAAAGTCTACAAACCGTAGTAATAATATGGGAAAGTAGCTATCATGGACTTATTTTAGGTTCATGATTACAAATAGTGTTATCATTATAATTGCATTTTAAGTCAATACATATCAACGCACCAAAAACAATATAAATTAACACAACTCTAGAAAAAAAAATGAAACACAAAAGGACACGCAGAAAGTTATGGTAAATGGAAGGTAGAGCATGCAAAAAGAATCTTGTAATGGCATAATTAAAATTCCTGGGAAAAAGGGTGGAATTCCTCCTTCTTAAAACCACACTAACCAAACTAGTTCTACAAGATACATAAACAACAATATACACAGAAGAAAGACATTAGCATTGGGAAGATTGTAGTTCTCATAACAATCCTGAACAATCTAGACTATAATATAAAACAACAGGTAAGGCCTACTATGCATTGTATCATAGAGACCTTGAGAAACTCAAGCAGACGCCTAGATAATAACATCTGTGGGCAAAACTTTTACCAGTCAGGAAGTATACTAACAATGTTCTTACCAATTGTTTAAAGACGTCGGCCACACTATCTCAGCATGTAAATGTTAACATTGTATGTGTTTTCATTTGAAATAATAACCTTAGAATATTTATCACAGGAATTACATCTCAGTTACGAGCGAACTTGGATTGAAATGGGATGCATACTACCGGTAAAAACGCGAGGATTAAATTCCAGAACAATTACAAGCCATTCTAAACATTTAAGAAATTTTTTTCCTTATTTAATTAAACAGATAATCGAGATATAGATCAATAAAACTGAACCTATCAAGAAGCCTTGGATTACGGCTCTTTATTACCAAACGTAAAATCTCTTATATTTTTTAATGGTCAAGCTTGACTGAAGCATTGTTTTAGAAATCGTGTTAGTGACAATATCAAGTAGCCAACTTCATCTGACTAAATTATCATTTCCATGGCCATCGTTACCGTTACATTGGCCATCGTTATCTTTTCAAAGGGCTATCAATAACATTTTGTGAGCTATTCTTTCCATTTGGTAGGCTGTTACTAGTGTTAGATATTCATTATTTCATGCCTATCCTTACTACAGGAAAGAAAAGACCACTGTTAGCAGTTACACATAAAATAATAGTAAGAATGTGATATTAAAGAAATAAAGTAAAAGGATGACGTCAGGGTCAAGAAAATCGTGAATAATTGAAATGTAATATTTGACATTGTTCTTTTTAGTTATGTTTCTTATTATGTAATACAATTGATCTTCAAATGTATTAGTCAAAATGAAAAAACATAAACATTTATCTCTCGAGTTTTGAATGAAGCGGCATGAATTTCTTTCTCTTTTTAGTCTTTTTTTTTAAAAATATTTCGCTAGGTTCCTTGATGTGTTGGATCATTTTGGCCCCGCAAATACTTTGCCGATCAGTTCTTTCGTCTTTCTTTATTTAATTGTATCCTTATCCCATGTTGGAGCTGTTCAACCCTTGTTAATGTCTTTCCGAAGTTTTTTCTGCCACACTTTCATTCTTTCTCCTGTTACAGTTCCGTGTAGGAAGGTCTTCGAAATATAATAATGATCTCATTTTGGAGCTTGAGTGTATCCAATTTTTCTGCAGGGGTCCAAGAAGCATGGGCTATCATAACCAGTAAGTATATTTTGTCATTCCAAGACATTGAGTGATTCAACCTACTGTTTTGAGTCTAAAAGAACCACGCACACACACTCACAAACCCGACGTATTGAAGTGATCTTGGGTTAGTAATCCCATCTGAACGACTTCATTAATACTTTGAATTCTAGGACGCACTGAACTAATGAACGTCAGTGGTTTATGAGATAAAATAACGAAAGTTATACCGTAGGTTTCATATTCACAGTTCAGAAATAAAATGCTTCAATGTTCATTATGGATGCCTTACATCTTGTAACTAAATGAGTCCATTCGAATGATCATGTCAAGATTGTAGACGAACATCTGTGAATAACTACCAGAATATTTCTTGCTTGATTCTTAACTTTCACTTTATAACACTAGTTGGAATAATATCTTCACATTTACTATAAGAATACTTCCCTAATATATAGACACACAAACACGCACACATGATGAATTATTTTTGAAAAAATCCAGCACAGATGTTCTTTCTTTGAAGAATATTAATGTCAATAGAAGAAAAAAAATATGTACAAATCTAGAGTTTCACTTTCTTTCAGACGAACCCATGCCCCCCCCCCCAAAAAAAAAAAAAAAAAGGCAGTGTCTTCAAGTCAAGTAAGAATTTTAAGGAATATTGCTGAGTTTGTACGTAGCTATGAGGCAATAAAGCAAATGCAATTTATAATATAATTTGACAGCTAAAATGTATCTTAAAACTATCCATTATCCTCCACTATAAGATCAGAATATTGCTTGTTGGTAGAGTTTAGTTGACTGCCTTTGACTAGTGCCACACTTGTGGAGTTTCTTTCTTCGGGGCTGGAGGAATCTGGGCGGCGATGCAGCTTTCCGCTGATGAATGTATAAAGCGAACGTCTGGGCTTCTTCAAAGGGATTCCCAAAGGGTGTTGTGAAATATCGTCCTTGAGGTGTTTGTTTGAGCTTTTGAGAACTATAAGAGATTGCTCAATGATGATGTTGTCCAAGCGAGACAACTGTACAGACGGCTGGGAAGGCAGCAAGACAGCCGTTTGGTTAGCTTCTTTGGCAGCGATCTCTTGCTGCTGCTGCTGAAGCTTGACGACTATCTTCCTTGTCTGCTCCTGCGTCTTGACGATGTTGTCGAAGTAGCTCTGGTACATGTGGGGCGACCTCTGAAGGCGCTTGCGAGTCTGGCGTGGCTGCGGACTAGGCGGCTGTGGAGTGTTCAGTTCGTCAGTGGAGCTGTAAGGAGTGACGGCAGTGTTGATCTGCACCACCTCACTGAACGTCACAGCAGGAACTTTGGTCTCCATGTGTTCCTTGTAGGAATCGGATTCGTCCTCACACTGAAGCTGAAACGTACATAAAAGTCACATGTCTATAAGTAGGAATAAGATTGTTTTTAAAATATTTTTTTTACACTTGAAAGAAAAGTAAAGAAAAAGTAAAGTTCCCTTTTCAGACCCTTTCTGTAGCCAACGGTTTACGAGGGTGTTTGTCATGTGGCCAGCACAACGACCAACCGCCTTAACTTTCCCCAACTAATGTCGGGTACCCATTAGAGCTGGGTGGACTCAGAGGTTCCCAAAGATCCCAAAATTAGAAATCCCAGTCTTCACCAGGATTCCAACCTGGGACCCCGGTTTGGTAGCCACGCTCAGCCACAGCACCTCCATTTGAAAGAAAAATAGACAATAAATAATTCTAAAAACTTTTTTTTGTCTAAGTTAAACTTTTTTTCATTTGAAACTAAATGTAATAAAATATGAACCGATGAAAAAACAATGGCACACTGGTACTGAGTGATTCGCGTCTAATGTAAACACTCATTGAAGTGAGAAGTATTCATCTTAGTGATTGAATCATGTATTTTCAAAGTTAAGCTAATACAAATATGAAGTTAAGTGCTGATACATATATACATCATTAGGAAACTAATTATAATAGAAACTATGTATTAATTATTGCGAAATAATGGACAGTCCAGAACAGGGCACGAGTTCTGGACACAACAACTACGGCCAAAAGCAATGAAGGACAGGGTGAAAGTTGCACATTACCCATCCAGATTTCCCGATTTGCAGTGTTCACTAGTATAGCAGTTTTCTTCGCAGAGGTCACATGACCCACCCAGACCCGAGCACACACCACCACACCCGCTTCACACTTGACAGACCATCTTATTAAACAGCTAACTGTGCGGGATTCGCCATTAATGAGACGGTCCCTTGAGGAACAGCGCATGGATTTGTGACAGGGTTGTGGGAGCTCTCTTTCAACTCCGCACCGTGAAGGGGCAAGACTCTCGTCCACCCGTGGGTACTCCCACGGGAATCATGTTTGTTACCCTTTCACCTAGCCACTTCCTCTAGTGAGCCGTTTCCACGCGAGCGCCACGTTGAGGCAGAGTAACGTGCTCGCGCATTGTTCAAGCCTAATATTACGATTGGTCTAGCTCTAACCCGATTCAGGCTATAGTAGACGGATACATATACCTTTACCTGTTGTAATTTTTCCTGTATGGACTTTTTGATGGACTCTCTCCTAGCAAACTCTTCGATGATCAAGGTCTCCTTGCGCCGACGGTTGACCTCCCGATAGCACATGATGGCGCAGACGCCGAGGATGACAGCCACCACGGACAGGCTCACAACTATGGTCACCGTCTGACTGTCGTCCTCTCCGACATTCTCAACAGCGGGGCTGCGCTGCTCCGGCGTCGTCGAATTGGAGTAAACATCCGGAGGCATTGTTTCCGTTTCACGAATCGAGGATCCAGACTTTGTTTTTGTTGCTAATGTGAAAAGTTTAATCTGGAGTTGCTAATGTTGGTCTTTCTTTAAAGGTAGTTTTTTTTTTTCCAAAAGAGAGACCAATTAGTATTAAGGCAAGTTGGCAGGCCTCAGAGTCAGAGGCCTAACTCTTTACAAGGAATCATGCTCCAAAGTCGTTATCACACACCGCATTTCAAGTCACTGAAAAGAATAATAAATCATGTTGTCAAACAAGGTGTCCTAGAGCTTTTTAGTTTTAAGCATGAACACATATAGAAAGAGAAGGTCAATAATATTTTTATAATGTACATACTCCCATTTATATATTTATAATAGCCAGATATAAACTCGGATTCTGAGGGCATTCGTTTGGGTATTACTGCAGTACTGGATTGGGTGTAGATCTATGTCAAACATGTTCCCTTAAACATTTTAAATATATATTTTGGCACGAAAATGAAAGTAGAGTGTGGAAACGGGTTTACAAGTTGAACCGACACATTGATATCGCATAGAAAATACTGTGAAAATGGGTTTACCCGATTTATTAAAAAGTTTCGTTCACTAATACAGATAATTTTTTTTTTTTAATTTTTAGGGCCCCAGTTTATGGCAGGGACATTTAACATTATATATAAACATATTCTTTTTGAATAATGTTTTCCTCTATAATTAAATTTCTTTTCCACTGTATTTATCCAGGTTTAATATTGTATAGAATCTCTTTCAGTCGATATGGGAAATGTTATAACTTAGTTATAAGCGATTAAAATCGTGAAAATAGACAGATGTTTTTCTATCGTTGAGTATCCACATGTGTATGAATATAAGGAACGTACTATTATTATAATAAATGTGTATCTATGTGTTAGTGTATGAATGATTTTACAATTTGGAAAGAATTTTTCCAGACAAAAGTACCGAATCACAGGAGATTTAATATCTTAGATCTGAATGTTTACTGCCCTTGTTTAGTTTGATACAAAGCTCTGGGGAGGTGGGGGGACGAAATAACCTAGGGTTGATTTAAATAACCTAGTCAGGGAAGACCTGCCAGGCTTCAGTGGTTTTTCGACTTCGAAGCAATAAACGAGAGTTATGTGTCTACACTGGACAATCACAGCAACCCTGGATTTTATGTTTAAGAAATGTTCAGACTTCTCTACTTTATAGAATTATATATTGGATTGCCACCGTGCAAAAATAAAAGTTTTTTTTTTTATGTGTATGCCGAAGACCTTAAAACACTGTTGTGTATGTGTTGAGTGTATGTGACTATTTAAGAGTAGTCAATTTACGGTTACACCGCACGGAGGTTAATCCGTTGGCACCGTAACACCGATTAGAAAAAAACACGAGATTGTTAAGGGCTTTAAAATCAAATAATTTAATAGAGTCAACACAATGAACGACTCACAGAGCATTGTTTATTAACTGTTGGCTGCGTGCAAGTTGTTACCTTCGATTAACTCCAGTAAGTAATCGGCGCCGAAGACGCCATTATCCCTTTGATCGTTTGAAAAGCTTTCATTCAACGAACAGGCTTGGACCAGGAGCTATTTACTCCAAGTCCTGTCTACGGGTTCCAAGCAGTACGGACATTGACCTAGTTAGTGCGACCTCACCTCGTATACGGCACACCGCGCCTCTTTTCTGGGCCCCACTCGCTATAAGTTCTAACCATGGGGAATTTGCTCAGATTCTTGTGCTGTTTCGTGCGAGGACCGCCACTCCAGCTAACGGGATACTGATGTCGGCCCCCTGTGGAACGGGGTTGCGGACTTTTTGGACTGGGTAGCTTGCTTTTGTTCAATCCCCACATCGAATAAAAGAAAAACAAAAACAAAAAAAAAAAGCTCTCCCAAGGTATCCTTCTGGGGCCTTATTCGCTTCCCATTTTACCCTATCTATTTCCACTCCTAGACTTTTCCACGGAATCGCCTCGCTGAGGCAACGGGCGCTGAGTTCTCCGAAAGTCGACACCAGAAATTAATTACGATTTATCACAATATTTTGTTGAAGTAAGACGAGTCTTACGGAATTTTCTTTTTCTTTACTAATGGACGCACGGACGGACAGACCACACAAAAAACATAACCCCATTTCTTCTTTTATCAATTAAAAATTTAATTTAACCGTCTATTTATATGTAATTAAAAAGATATAGATATTCTAATTTTAGACAATGTTCGTATTATTGCCGCTATTAGCCTACTTACTATAATATATGCGTCTCTCGTCTGAAATGTTATAGGTCACACCCTTTCCCCCATATTTACATCGCTTTATTTCAGCGTTTCTCAACTCGGCGACCCCTTTTTACAATCCCTCACTTTGCCGCCCCCCCCCCACAGCAATAGAAGAATAGACAAAAGAAATCCATATTTTCGATGGTCCCTGGCAAATCGTTAATCGACCCCCATGGGCGTTGAGATCCACAGGTTGAGAACCCCTGATTTATTTAGTTGAATCTGTTTTGTAGATCTCTGCTTCTACTGTAACCTTTCAAGTTTCCGAACATGTCCTCTGACGTTTGCGCCTGTCTCCAAGGTCTTTGCGCAGGGCCGGTCCTAGCAATTGCGGGGCCCTATGCGAAACTGATTGCGCGGGGCCTAGTTTGTATGGGAATTAGGACAATAAGTGAAAATTAAGATTTTGTAATTGCGAGCTGTACTTTACGAACCTTATGGCATATTTATATGCCAGTGACTATAAAAGTAGATAAAGTATTGCAACTTCCGATTAAGGTAAAAATTCGCCCGATTATTACATTTTATTACATGAAAGCTGACAATGCCTTTTTTCTTTTGTCATTCGTAGGATTTGCGTTTTCCGCAATGAATGACACCCACAAATGACAATTCTGCCTATTTTACTGGAGATTTTAAAGAGTTTTCAGGAGATTTTATAAATTCAGAAGATTTCCAGGAATTTTTCTAATAATTTTGTAATTTAATAATTACACCTTGAATTAGCGCGGGGCCTATGAAAGCGCGGGGCCCACTGCGACTGCATAGGTCGCAGTGGCCTAAGACCGGCCCTGTCTTTGCGTATGTCAACTCCGGCAGACGACAGTCGCGGAAATTGTTCCCTTACGTTCTGTTCCGTCATTATTCTATTTACTTAATTGGGCCATAAGCAGAGAAGATGACATAACTCTGTCGCGTTCTTGTCTGCGTTAACGAAGGGACGATTACCTCCCTGGCTACTGGTAATGATTATTTTTAAATTAACAACACAGTAGGGAAAAAATGGCACACAGAGAAGGTAACAGGACATTTAATAAGTCAAATTTGAAACAACTATTTTGAAAATAAATCATATTTTGGGAAAATAGCGTCAATTATTTTGAATCAATCGTTTAATCAATTTTAAATGCATCTAGACTAACAATAATAAATGTATATGATTGGAAATATTTATACCCCCCCCCTTTATTCAACGCAACTTAATCAGTAATGCAAAGCGTAATATTGTCAAATCACTTTTGTGGACCAGTTTGTATATGTATGTTTTTTTTTTTTTTTTGTTTGGGGGGGGGGGGGGGGGGGGGTGGGTGGGGGGGGGGGGGGGAGTGGGGAATATCTGGGGAAGGTTTCCGCGCAGTCTTTACAAAAGTTATTTTTAAAAAGTTGCTCGAGTCTTGAGTTCCTACACGAGGTCTTCAGATGACGTCATTCGCCACTGAGCTCTTCAAGTAAATATGTGAAGTGTAATTGTATCAGTTATTTTGAATCAATCGTTTAATTAATTTTTAATAGATATAAGCTAATAATAATAAGTCTGTGCGATTGGAAATAAAAATAGTTTAATTTTTTTTCAGCGTAATTTTCATTAAGCATGCTCAGTGCGTTACATTACAATCTCTTTTACGGAGGTATATCTGGGAGAGGGTTTCTGTGCTAGCGTTTCAAAAGCA
>JADKLZ010000687.1:29924599-29946589 GCA_021533235.1 Biomphalaria straminea | reverse complement strand
ATCTATCCATCCATTTATCCATCTATCTATCTAGATATTTTCTAATGATTTATGTATCTATCGCATTTCTAATATATCTAATCTAATTATCTAATTAATCTAAGTTAGCGTTAGGGTGTCTGATGACCCAAACTCCATCGTATGGTCGTCATATTTATGTAAAGAACCAGAACAGAAAACAAAATAAAAACAACAAAAAACAAAAAAAAATACATTCATTCTTCAACTTGGAATCAATAAAATATCAAATACACATTCCAAATACATAATATGATTTAATATCACTATTGGATACACAAAAGTAGACTCAATAAACTTATCAGAAAAACTGAATGACAACCCCTCCCCTGCTTTTTTTTAGAAATCTTATATTAACTCGAGGAGCGGTGGCTGAGTGGTGAAGCGCTTGGTTTTCGAACTGGAACCGGGGTTTAAATCCTGGAGAAGAATGGGATTTTTAATTTCGGGATTCTTAGGGCGTCTCTTGAGTTCACCCAGCTCTAATGGAAATCTGATATTATTTGGGGAAACGTTAAGGCGATTTGTCGTTGTGCTGGTCATATGACACCTGCGTCAACCTTAGGCCACAAAACTACAGATGACCTTTACAACATTTGCCCTAGAGACCACAAGGTCAGAAAGGGGTACTTTTTTTTTTTACTACATAAACACACTGTGTCAATCTGTCTGTCTAGTAAAATATCTGTACACATCCATTCTTGGATCAAGCTGTAGCTTTACAGTGATTTTGTACGACTATTCATTAACTTACGCGGGTCATGATTAAATAAAAAAAAAATTAACAAAAACATTAATTATTTGTGGTTTAATTATATGGATTGTGAGGATTTTAATAAATAAAAAATAATACTAAAGTATTCACAGATATGACTTATTATGTTGGGTTTGGTCCCCTTAAATAATATCTATCCCTATTCTCCATTCGAGTTGATACCTTAAACAATTATTTATTGTACATAATATGAATCAATAAACAAAAATACTTAAATAGTCAATTAATTATTGGTAATTTATTATTTTGTTTGATATCAAATAAGGGAAATAGCTTGTACATTTTTGGTACATATAGTTTTAAAAACGGAGTTCTTCCGCTTTATATAAGTTTTGTTTTCTAATATTTCGCATGTTCTTTCCCATACATAAACTACCCTTTGCAATCTTCATTTCGACAAACACTAAGAACTAGATGGAAATCTTTAGCTAGTGCTCTAGAGATTCCTAGTTCTATTGCAAGCTAAATGAGCAAGGTATAAAGTTTGCTCGAAGCTAGTCAATGACAAACATCTTCTGTTTCCGAACAATGACACCTGAATGAAACATTACAGCAGAAGTGTGTCTTGAAATTAATTTATAGTAAACAGCTTATTTCTTCAATATTTCAAACCAACAGACATTGCTTATCATGTATTGGTAGAGAGAGATAAAGAGAGAGCGGGAGAGAGAGAGAGAGAGAGAAAGATAAATGTATGGCGCAGATGATGTGGAAATAAATTATAGGATTAAAGAGGTTGTTATGAGGCCAGTACAACGACCAACTACTTTTACATTTCCCAACTATTGTCTGGTAGCTATTTGGACTCAGATGCGCAGTAAAAATCCAAGTCTTCACCAGGATTCGTACCCGGAACCACTCAGACACTTCGCTTTAAGTGTTCAGGTTGCGTTGTCGTTCATTTCGATTTTAGGTTATTCTTTATCCATCTATCCGAAATATACGTATCCAATCGATTGCCTATTTTTAATCAGTACTGTCCACACTGTGTTGTTCACGTAATCCAACTCTTACCTACTAATTTTGCTGTTGTGGTTTCTCTGGTTGTTGTTGTGCCATCTGTTTCATATGAAATTGAGAGATGTAATAGAAATGTAAGTGAAACGTAAGATAGATGGAGATGTAAGAGAAATGTATGAGATATGTAAGATTAATGTACACGAAATTTAAGAAAGATGTACAAGAGATATAAGAGAAATCTAAATAAAGGTATTAGACATGTAAGAGAGGTGTAACAGAAATGTAAGAGAAATTTAAGAGAGATGTATGAGATGTAAGAAAGATGTACTAGAAATTTAAGGAAAATGTAAAACACATTAAAGAGAAATGTCAAAGAGATATAAAAGAATTTTAAGAGAGGTATAAGAGAAATGTAAGAGAAATGATTTTTTTATCTACAAAGGACAACAAAATCTAAAGAGAACAACATCAAATGACTCTCACTTTTCTGCCTCATTCTTCCTCCTCTAGTCAATCATTTTTTATTAGTTTAAACTTTCTTCAGGGATAGAAAACGGACTGCGAGTGAACGTAGGAAAGAACACTTAGTTGAAATTTGAAGTACAAAAAATGGAATTGGTTATTCTAGCTAAAATTTAGTAGCCTATTCAGAACTTGGCTGTATTGCTAAGTTGATCATTGCTCTAATAGTGTGTGCGATATTGTTTGTATTCCTATACTGTCATTTTACAGTATACATTTTATTCGAAAATAAATAGGAACGGTTTAGAAGAAGAGAATATGTAGACATTATTTTTTCTAATATTGTTTTTATAAAGTGCTTGTTCTTAATTACACTCCCAATTTTAAGTTTAAAATGTTCTTTATGTTTTTTACTTTCTACTTGTATTTGTATTTGTGTTTATACTGCTTTCACCTTAACTTATACTACACTTGTAGATCTTTTTTTTTCTCTCTCCCTTTCTCTCGCACCTTATCTCCCTTTCTCTCTTACTCTCTCAGTGTGGTAGTGACCATGTCTGTATTCTGACCACAACTGGTGAATGGAGTGATACTTTTTCTTGTTTCCTTTCCGTAGAGTCTCCGCAGTTTGAGCTCGGAACAAGTTGATACTTTAAAAAAAATATTGGTCATACCTAACACAACATGAATCAATTGACTAATGTACTTCATTAGTAAAAAAAAATTATTGGTAATTAGTTATTTTGTTTGATATCAAAAATAGGAAATATCTTTGGTTTGGAACCCAAGCGCTTTACCACTCAGCCACCGCTCTACGTATGTTTAGGTAGCGTTGTCTTTTGTTTCCACTTTAAGTTCTTCTTCTTTATCCATGAATCTATCCATCTATCTACCTGTCCATCTATCCAGCTATCTAATAGGCATGTATTTAGTCCTTTGTCTATTTCTAATCAGTGCTGTTCACTCTGTATTGTTCATGTAAACCAACTCTTACCTACTAATTTTGCTGTTGTGGTATAAAAATTGTAGTGTAACTGAGTTGTTCGCTTTCTGCGTGCGTCCAGCGTGACGGAAGGCATGGCCGTGTGTGTGTGTGTGTATGTTTCATGTCCAGTGCGTGTGTGTTGATATTACGGCATCCGTTTTATGTGTGAGACGTGCTGGTCTCATCTACTGTTCACTGTAGTCTAATTTTGTCGAATAAAGCCATGTTATTGGTATACTAGTATTTGTTGTTTCATTACAATTTATTCGACAAAATTATGTATTTGGATTAGTGTTGAAATTCTAAATCAACAATGGATAAACTACTCAGACCGAAAGAGTTGGACATTGATCCAAATGCTCCTCTGGCCTCAGAAAAATGGACTCACTGGTATGACACATTTCAGAATTTTCTTTCGTCCATCAAGGATATTAACGAAGACTTTAAACTAAAGTTGCTGAAAAATCACGTATCTGCTACGGTTTATATGCTCATCAGTGATGTATCGTCGTCCTATTCGATGGCCATAGACACACTCAAGACTACTTATATTAAGGTAAAGAATGACATTTTTGCTAGACATTTGGTTGCTACATGTAAACAGCAGCCGGGCCAAACGGTCGAGTCCTTTATGCTAAAGTTGCGAAGCCTGGCCCGGGACTGTGACTTTAAAGAAGTAACTGCAGAACAGCATAGAGACATTTGCATTAGAGACGCCTTTATAACTGGTCTAGCCTCCAACACCATTAGACAGCTGCTACTGGAAAAGACATCTCTTACTCTACAAAGCGCTTTTGACGAAGCTAGAGTGTTAGAAACAGCCACAACGCATGCGCTGGCTTACAAGTCAACGAACGAAAGCTCTTGTGGGGCAATGAAAATGCCAACTCCAACTCCAACTTTCTCCCATCTAGAAACAAATGAAGACCAGGAATTGAATGCTATTAAGTCTCTATGCTACTTCTGTGGTAGGAGAAGACACTCTAGGACTGAATGCCCCGCTCGGAATGCATTGTGCCATCAGTGTGGTAAAAAGGGGCACTTCCAAGCTGTTTGTAAATCTGGTAAAACAACAGCAACCAAAGCTGGCAGCAACATATCACTGAACAATGTAATAACTCCATGTACTTTGTCATCAACGCATTTCTCTGGACTTACACAGTCTACGGCCCAAGTGAATGTCAACGGGTTGTTGTTGCAAGCTCTCATAGACACTGGCAGCTGTGAAAGCTACATATCAGAAGCCATCGTCAACAAAAATAAATGGCCAGTACGCCCTTCTACAAACAGAATATTCATGGCCACTACACATCTTTCTGAAAAGACACTAGGACATACATTTGCCGATGTGCAGTACAAGGGAGAACACTACAAAAATGTCAAACTTTCTATACTTGCTGGATAGTGTTCGGATGTAATTTTTGGCGTAGACTTTATAAGTCTTCATAAGGAATTGACCATACCGTACGGGGGAAAACGCAATCCCTTGCACATCTGTGGTCTTAAGGCAGCACGAGTCGAGACACCGAGCCTATTCAGTAATCTAACTTCTGACTGCAGACCGGTGGCTACTAAGTCCCGAAAGCACTCAATAGGCGATAACAAATTTATTGAGTCTGAAGTTAGAAAAACTCCTGTCAGACAAAATCATTGAACCCTCAAAGTCTCCCTGGAGAGCCCAGGTGCTTGTGCCAACAAACGAGAGACATAAAAGAAGGATGGTAATTGATTACAGTCAAACAATAAATCGCTTCACCTTACTGGATGCATACCCAATGCCCCGAGTCGACGAACTGGTAGAACGGATATCCAACTATTCTGTTTTTAGTACTCTAGACCTCAAAAAAGCCTTCCATCAAATACCAATCAAGACTGAGGAAAGACCGTTTACTGCATTTGAGGCATGTGGCAAACTCTATCAGTTCTGCCGCATCCCTTTTGGTGTTACCAACGGAGTTGCATGCTTTCAAAGAACAATAAATCAAATTATTGAGAATGAAAAGTTGCAGGACACCTTTGCATATGTGGACAATGTAACGGTATGTGGTCACGATAAAGTGTCGCACGATGAGAATCTTCAAAGATTTCTAGATGCTTCTAGAAAGTATGGGATCACATTTAATGAAGACAAAAGTACGATAGCCAGTGACAAAGTTTGTCTTATAGGATACGAAATTTCGAAAGGCCTACTCAGACCAGACCCTGACAGATTCCAGGCTTTAAGAAATCTCCCTCCTCCTAATGATATGCGCTCACAAAAACGAATCGTGGGCATGTTGGCGTACTACTCGCAGTGGATCCCAAATTTTTCTAACAAAATAAATGTTTTGGCTAATAACACGTCGTTCCCTCTTTCAGAAACAGTAAAGACAGCTCTTAACGAACTAAAGCAGGAGCTGGAGAAAGCTGCCATTTTCACCATCGACTATACTCGACCTCTTACGGTTGAAACAGACGCCTCGGATGTTGCAATAGCTGCCACCCTTAACCAGGATGGCCGCCCCATGGCGTTCTTTTCAAGAACACTCTCCAGAAGTGAAAGGCGACACTCAGCAATAGAAAAAGAAGCCTACGCCATTGTAGAATCTTTAAGAAAATGCCACCATTACTTAATAGGAAATCGCTTCACCCTTGTCACGGATCAACGTTCTGTGGCCTTCATGTACGACAAACAGAGCAAAGGGAAAATAAAGAATGAGAAAATTCAAAGGTGGAGACTGGAACTGAGCTGTTTCCACTACGATGTCTTGTATAGACCAGGCAAACAAAATGTAGCGGCTGATACGTTTTCCAGAAACGGGTGTGTGTCAGCTATGAGTCGGAATGAATTAAAACTGCTCCATGACTCTCTGTGTCATCCGGGAGTAACAAGACTATGGCATTTAGTGCGAGCGAAAAACTTACCTTTCTCTTGTGAAGATGTCAGGCTGGTTGTCAACCAGTGCAGAATCTGTGCTGAAGTAAAACCCAGATACTTCAGTAATTCTTATGGAACTTTAATTAAGGCGATGCAACCTTTCCAGAGACTAAGTATGGACTTCAAAGGGCCGCTCCCTTCTACATCTCGGAACACATATCTGCTAACCATAGTGGACGAATTTTCAAGATTCCCATTTGCATACGCCTGTTCTGATATGTCAGCTTCAACAGTAATCAGATGTCTAGATCATTTATTTGGACTATTCGGAATGCCCGACTATGTACACTCTGATAGAGGTACCTCTTTCATGTCAAGAGAGGTGCAGGAATTTTTACACGAGAGAGGGGTGGCCACAAGCAAGTCAACCCCTTAAAATGCCAGAGGCAACTCTCCAGTAGAACGTCTAAACGGCTCATTATGGAAAGCTATCATCCTGGCCTTAAAAACACAAGGACTCCCGGTTTCCAAATGGGAGCAGGTGTTAAACCAAGCCCTGCACTCTCTTCGTTCTCTTCTCTGTACGGCTACAAACGAGACACCGCACGAGAGAATATTCAAGTTCTATCGCAGGTCCACGTTCGGCAAATCACTCCGACATGGTTAACTCAACCAGGAAAAGTTTTGTTAAAAAAGGGAGTCCGTGCCTCAAAGTATGACGATGCTACAATAGCTGTGGACTTAATCACATGCAACCCACAGTATGCCATTGTCAGACTTCCTGATGGAAGAGAAGAAACAGTGTCACTGCGACATTTGGCCCCCGCTCCAAGAGAGGGAGAATCAGAGGTGTATCAACATATGGAGCATGAAGACCTTGAGCTGGAGACAAACCCTATCACACAGATGCAGGTGCCTACTGACCATGTGACTATGGAACCAATGGCTGCTCCTAACACACAAGTACAACAGGGGGAAAACGGACATCAAGAAGTAAATGCAGGGGTGGAGCCTCCAGTTAGAGAGCCGCCGATGTCACTAATTCAAAGCGACGGCAGTATTGGTCCTGGTAGATATGATCTGAGACCAAGAACAAACAGACCTAATTATAAGGTCTAACATTTATTTACTTATGCTTCCATATCACAAGATGACAGTATCTGTAGGCTTAATATGACACACTTAGAGCTGATCATTTAAATTACATAGTTGTTTTACAGATGACTTTTTGTATTGTATTTATTATTGCATCATTATTCAAGACTACGTTCTCTACTGGTCTAACTATTTGTATGCATTATATGACAATTAGGGACTGATAATTTATAAGTAGTCTATAACTTGTTTGTTTGTAGTTATACAATATTTTTTCAATAGAGTAACTGTAAGTATTCTGTAGGGATACTTAGGCTTCCTATATTGTTGTTATTTACTTTTATTTACATGTTTTTATGTTCCTATAACTTTTAGGCGGGGTGAATGTAGTGTAACTGAGTTGTTCGCTTTCTGCATGCGATATTACGGCATCCGTTTTATGTGTGAGACATGCTGGTCTCATCTACTGTTCACTGTAGTCTAATTTTTGTCGAATAAAGCCATGTTATTGGTATACTAGTATTTGTTCTTTCATTACAAAAATGTTTTTACTTTTAATCTACAAAGCAAAAGAAAACTACAGAGAAGAACAAACAATCTTCTCTTCTGTCTTATTCTGTCTTATTCTTCCTTCTTTGTCAACGAATTTCCATTAGCTTTAACTTTCCATTCTTTATGGTTGGAATTAGGAGGGTAAGTGAGTGTTTATAAGTAATCATATATAAATTTGAAGTTTAAAAAAATGTTATCATTTATTGCATCCAAAATATACAGAACTAGACTGGCTTTCTAAGTTGATCGGTGCTCTAATATCGTGAGTTCGATTACCGTTGTTACCTTTTTTTTAAATTTTACATTTTAATTTTAATATAAATATGGCATTCAGTGTGATGGTTGTTTAGTTCATGCTGTCCTGAAGTCAACTTGACATGAATGTCCAACACTTCAATTAATCAGCAGGCGTTTGGGTGTGAATGTTCAGGTGTATCTACTGTAGTTAACTAACCATAACAGGCACAAATCACAACCAACAGTTTTAACTAGTGACAGAAGCAATAAGTCTTGTGGAACAAATTCCTACACAGGTTTATTATACTATAAAGTTGAATGCTTAGCGTATGTATGTATGTATGTATGTATGTATGTATGTATCGAATAGAAATCAAAACCGCGTGACCAATTTTCATTAAACTTGGCAGAAACGTTCCTTGGGTACCAACTTAGGCCGTAGTGTATGTATTGTAGCCCTAAAACAAACTTAAGACCCTCAAAAAAAAAAAATTTGACCAAGTCTATTACAGCGATACTATTTTATGGATCTAGGATTTGTTTACAAATGTTGAGACATGAGAAAAGATCGAAAGGATTTAGATAAATTCATAAATCAAGTTCTGTGAAAACATTATATGAAAGAAGGAAATTAAAAACATTCAGCTACAATAGACCCTGGATTACCAATATAATAATTAACATTTTGTCATCATCAAGATGTACATAGATGTCTATTTCTAAGCGCTGGTTATGAGTGTGTTGTATGTCTTCTTTTCGTGTGTGAATGTTGTTTGTATGTGCATCTATATCGTAAATCTATGTTGTTGTTGTACATTATTTACGCTGAGGTTGTCGATTGTAGTCAAAACAAATTTCCATTTGTTTGGATCAATAAAGTTATCTTATCTTATCTTATCTAGATCTAATTTTAAGAAATACACTTTGCACTTATAGATTTTTACTTTGACACATGAAAATACAAAATATAGTCTAATGATTTAATTATTTAACAAAATTAAGCTTCGAATTTGTGTTTCAAAAGGATTTTTACATAAATTCGTTCTTTGTATCTGTGAATATAAAAATCCTGTTGAACATACTTTCATTAGACATTACCGAAAGGTTACTCATCTCTCTATTCCTAGATTGATCTAGATCTAGGCATTCTAGGTCTAAAACTGTAATTCAACTAAAAGATGATATAACTTCTCTTCGCAAAGATAGTTTTAAGCTTGAACACATAAATATACTAATTATAGTCCATCCATTTCATATTTTAATCAAATTAATATTGAAATTTGTTTTTTAACGCATTTTTACATGATTGCAACTATTACCTAATATCGCGTTAATTAAGGTCAAGTTTCTATTTATAGCTCAATTCATGATTTCTTTTTAACGTGAATTCACGCATTCGCTTTACTTTCAACATTATTATTTTCTTTAATTATTTCTAATGCACTATATCACTGACTACATCAGCAATACGCAAATTAAGACCCGCGGGCAGCGGTTAATATCTGTCTAGTTAACGATAAAAGACCACAGTCTAGTCTTAGTACTAAAACACGTCTATAAGCTTCTAGATTCTATCCCTATCGCTAACTTATTTCTTAGTCTCTAACCCAACATATCCCAAACGTCACTAGTTCCGTTCACAATGCGTCTACTATGGTGCGTCGCTAAATAATTACAACTATTTTTTTTTACTTTCTTCTTCTCTTTGTGTTCATACTACACTCTTTTGCCTTAACTTACACTACCCTTGTATATCTGTATTTTCCTCTCTTCTTCTTTTTCTCTCTTCTTCCTTTTCTCTCTTCTTCTTTTTCTCTCGTTTCTTCTCTCTCCCTTTCTCTCGCAATTTATCTCACTTTCTCTTTTATTCTCTTATTATAGTAGTGACCATGTTTGTATTCTTACCACAATTGGCGAATTGAGTGATACTTTTTGCGCTGCTAAGAAAACTTTGTTTCCTGTCCGCAGAGTCTCCGCAGTTTGAGCTGTTAACACACTGAGACAAGCTTTCGTACGCACTGAAATATAGGTCGCATACGTAAGTTTGGTTATTTAAAGTATATGAAGTTATAATGAAAACGTTTTAAGACATTCAGCCCGAGTGATAAATTTTTAAAGTGTACATTAGGTAGATCATACAAATACTACTAAGTATGTTAAATAAAGAGTGAATATTCAATTATTTCACAGAATTAGGTATAAGAATAGGAGAGAGGGGGCAAATGGACTCTTTTCTTCAGCAACATCTTCTCCAAGTCACAAGACCAATATTATGAAGCTTTGTCTTCGAGTTATTGTGCACACGGCTTTTAAAACAAGGAGTCAAGTAACGATGAAGATTTTGAACTTCGTAAATCTACTTTTATAAACTTTCCAAAGTACAGGCACACCAAAGGGGTACCCAATTTTACATAGGAAAATGAGATGTGCTGACCACATTACAAATTAATTTGGCCACAAGCAAAGTTAAACCTTACATCAGTTTAGAGTTTAGAGAAGCATATGTCTTGCATATATAAACTTACAAATATTACATACCTGCACACCAGGGCAGCATTATTTGAGTTGTTATTGTATGAAGTTTGAAATTGTTGAAAGCACTGATCAAGTGTTGGTGTGGTGCTGGCTAGATAGAAATAACAAACAAACATATTTTTATATTGCATAAGAAGAAATATACCAAACAAAATCTTAATAATAATTATTAATTAAGTATCACAATTTAAATTCATATAGCCCCATTAACAAAGATAATATAGTCTAAAAGCGCTAAAAGAATATTATAGATATTATAACGATATTCCAATAATATAAAAATCTTAATACATTTTGAAGCGTTAGATTTTTATGTTCTTCTGAAATGTAGTAAAAACGTGTTTGTCTAATCCCCATGGGGAGGGAAAGCCAATCGTTCGGCCTATGTACAGAAAATTCCCACGAACCGTAGCTTTTAAGTAACAAAAACGCAAAAAGAGAAGAACAACTAGAAACATTTATTCTATAGAGCTATGATTTTCAACAGAACAAAAGAAAATGAAACGAAGAAAAGGGGAGAGAATAAACAGAAATAAATATACGCATAATACAATAATATCTTCTACCAAACACTTATCTTTTAGGCTACAGACGTTCCTTCAATAGAAACGATAATTATGTCGTGCGCCTGTCCATGTATAAATCTTCTTGTGCATGTTAATTTAGAGATGTAAACTCTGTTTAATCATTGGTTTTCCTGGATGATTCAGGCAGCCCGTTCCATACCTTACAGGATATATTTATAAATTAGCCCTAGTGACCCAATAGTAGGAATTCAACGTAGGCATCCAGATATTAGCGAGGAATACAGTGTTTCCCGTGGCTGTGCAGTCCCAGCTGTGACCTACATATTTTGCCACATCTAGGGCAAGCAAAACCATTGTCCGCAGGTGGTCGGTTTAGATTTTCTTTTCGTCGTCTGCGTTTGTCCTCGGCGGCAGATTTTCTTTTGGTCTCAAATGTGTATCCCGCGGCCTTCGTGAGTGACCTCCAGCTGTCTCGTTCAGACGCAGCTTGCAGCCAGGTGCTCTCTTCTATGTCAGCCAAGGAAAGTTGACCCCTAAGCTGGTCTTTGAAGCGTTTCCGAGGGGCGCCTCTGTTACGTCGACCACCTTTTAGCTCACCAAAAAAGACTGCCTTTGGCATACGTTCGTCTCCCATACGGGATAAGTGCCCTGCCCAGCGTAGCTGTCGGACCATAAGAAGTCCCTCTATACAGTCCATACCGGCGTTATTGTCTCCAGATCTAGATACAATCTACATTGTTGACACAATTATCATCAGAGTCGTAGAGAAGAAAAGCTCAATTGTTTCCGGCGGCCATCTTATAAGTGATAGCCAGTGTATAATTCTATGTTTTTGTTTATACAATATAAATAATTTTATGCCGCAAAATGACCATAAGTGTGGTTGGACATTTTATTTCCGAGATTTAGTAAGGCACTCTAAATAGAATAGAACTTTAACTGGAATGAAAGCCCTATGACTCACCACAAGTTGTGTTAAACGATGATATAATTTTCTGCCTTAGGTTTTCTATATTCATAGCTCTTTCTGTACATGGTATGCAGGTTAAGTTATACATGCAGTTTTCAAACTCAGTGTATATCCTAAGGAAGTAATTTTAAAAATTCATAAATAATTATTTGAATTAACCAAATTGGTTCTATTGTATATCTTGTGACCCGACGTTCAGACATTTGTTGTCTACTCATTGAAAGCTTTATGAATTGTCTGCCATAAATGATTTGTGTCAATAAAACTAGAAAAATTTAATACTATTATCGTGGTGTCGACAGTTTGATTATTTTTACTTATTTGTACAAGTTGTTTTTTTTTTTAAAGCTTATTTCCTCTCTTTCTGTCTGTCTGACTGTCTGTGTTTTTAAAAAGCTTATTTCAACTCTGTCTGTCTGTCTATCTAATGAAAAGTTTCAAATGTTGTTTTTTTGTCCCATTTCCCATTTTTGGATCAAGTAAAAAAAAAACATCACAATAATTAACTGAACTTAACACAAATCTATTACAAAATTAACCTATTAGTTAATTTATTGTTGGTGATTTACTATTTTATTTGTTATCAACCTAAAGGAAATAAATGCTACTTAATTAGATATGTGGATATAATATGGATTTAAAGCCCTTATTACGTTTAGACACATTTTCTTCCACTTCCAATTCTCGAATCAAGTTGACACTATGCATAATTATTCATAGTCTATGTCTCTATGACAATACACGAATCAATCAAAAAAAAAAAAAAAAAACAATTAGTCATTTAGTACTACTTCAATAATTTTGTTAAATATAGCAAAAAGGGATCTAAGCCATGTAATTTTCAGTAATTGTCAGTAGTTAGATGTTCTTTCCCTAACCTAAGCTTTGTTTTTCAAAAGTAGTCTTTTTGCTATTGTTTTTTAATATTTTTATTTTAGATCTTGCACATTGACTCCTGGTTTTTTCTTATGGATGACACCATGAGACTTTTTCATGCTTTGGGTATAGATGCAAAGCAACGAGGTTTGATTTCCGAGTTTTCCTACTCCTAAGGGGTAGCAAGCAAAGGCTGACAAGCCCCTCCTTTCCAAATCTTACTGATTTAGGCGCTATTTACTCGCCATTTCCCCTTCTCCTATCAGTGAAAACCATTCCGCCAGACCCAGTATCTGAGCTACACGTTCTAAGTTCTTAAGTACTTAAATGACCACAAACTGTCAAAGTTTACTTACGAGCAAATTTTACTTGGTTCAGTCTGGCCTTTTAGTGTTGTGGTAGCCTTGAATGTGCATTGAAAATCGCACTCTAAAAATATCGCAGAAGAAATAACAAGTGTAAAAACGTGTTAATGTGTTATACATAAAACATGCACCAAATGCTGTATGTGTCAAACTACGAGAAACTTTTGAAAATGTAAATAACTTACGAGCTTCTGTTAAACCTGTTTTAAACACAAGAAAAAAAAATTAAATTAGATTTGTGGTTCCTGTTAAGATGTATATAATACAGAGAATATCATAAATCATTATTAGTATGTGAAGGCTAGGTGGCTGAGAGGTAAAGTGCTTGGCTACTGAACCTGTGGTCCCGGGTTCGAATCAGGGTGAAGACTGTGATTTTATTTCGGGATCCTTAGGCGCCTCTAATGGGTACCTGAGTTTAGTTAGGGAAAGTAAAAGCGGTTGGTCGTTTTGCTGGCCACATGACACCCACGTTAACCGTAGGCCACAGAATCAGATGAACTTTACATAATCTGCCCTATAGACCACAAGGTCTGAAAGGGGAACATTATTATGTAATTTTTGTACGTGAAGGAAATCTCTTAATGTCAATGTTACGTCCAGGGGCCCAAGCAGACTAACTTAGTGCTCTGACAACATACGCACTCATCGCACCTATATTTGAGATCCTCTATGAAGCTTAACACAGACACCACAACCCAGTCAAAGCACGCCGCTACGCAGTTCCCCGTAAGATCTTTATTCAATTTCAAAGGCCTGTCATTTGCAGTTACAGTTCTCCGAACGAATGTGGTGGTCACATTGACTTGATCTATTTGACTTATTCCTGTGTACTCATAGGAAGCATAGGGCCTCCCCCACATCTGTCCACTGAAATCTCTTCTGAGCAGCTTTCTTCTTAGGCTCCCATGACAATACATTACTCATAGCTTCGCTTATCACTGACCTCTCCCATGTTTGTTCTGTTTCTATTTCTCATTGATTACCATGAAACATTGGAAGTTGGTTTTTACAAGGTGTATTCTATCCAGCTCTATTTTCGCTTTTCAATGTCTTAGAGTTCTCTCCCACAAGTTGACGGTAAATGTCTTAGGGGAATCCTGATTTTCAATATATATAGAGTAGGCGATTTTGTCCATTTGTTTCTTTGGCCAACGGTCAACGAGCACAACCAACCCTCCTTTACTTTGCCCATGTACTCATTAGAGTTGGGTGGACTCAGGGGCGCCCTAAAAATCCCAGTCTTCCCCGAGATTCCGAACCCATGATGCCAGGATTGGAAATCAAGCAATTAACTACTCAGCCCCCGGGCCCTTATTTGGTTCTATAAACATTTAATAATTTTGACATTCAAACACATCATTCGCTTGCTAGTATGCAATCTTTTATTGTTAGACGTACACTTACATTACTTATAAACACTATTGTATACTAAGCCATTTCACTGGTTTAGTTTTTAGTGTAGTGGAATTCTAGATCATATTCTTTAGATTGTTGCTCGTGACCTGAGATTCAAAACATCGAAAGGGAAATAAAGCGCTGACTCAGACGTAGGTAATGATAGCAAATATTTTTTTTAATTACACGAAAAACAACAACATATTTTTTTTTCATTTCATTTATTCATAGATATTGCACTGCCTATTCATTACTTAATTAAAGATAGTGTGCTGTGAATGTCTAACAAAATCTTACAATGAGAGAAATTAGCCAAGAAAACTTATTTCATCAACAGTAATTTTTTTTACTCTTTTTCAAATCTATCTCATCCATTATTATCCAAATCAAACACATAGAAATTATAGTATTATCTAACCTAGTTATATTCAAGATTAGGGTTGGACAAAGGAGTGGACATAATTTAACGCTTTATAATTACAGGCATTTTTTTTTCTGTCTAAGTAACTATTTCAAAGTGAAACATATTGCTTAGCTTCCGAACCGGGAGTTATTATTACTATTATAGCTTTTATATAGCGCTACCTTTATGCTTATAGCATGCTCAGAGCTTTTTGGTACAAGCTCCTTTGTGGACATGTGGGGGGAAGGGGGTATCTAGGAGCTGGTTTTCCGTGCTGCCTTAGAGCGCTCAGTAAACACAACTCTGCCCGAGTCGGGTGTCCAACCTCGAGCCCCTTCTAGGTAGCCAAGCCAAGCCAAGATGAAGCCGAACTTAGCCTCTCGACCACGCTTCCCACGGTTGCGGTTGGAATACTGGCGAAGACTGGGATTGTTAATTTTGGGACCCTCTGAAGAGTTATCCACCCAGCTCTAATGGCTACCTGACACTAGTAGGGAAAAAGATGGTTGGTCATTGTGCTGGCCACATGACACCCTCATATTAAAATACTAAATATCTCAGATTTCCTTCCAAGCTATTTGCCAAATTTGCCATAAGGCCATTTATTAGACTAAAAATTTATCAGAGAATATTGATTAAAAATAACAGTAGAAATGCTTTTTAAAAAAGAAAATTTCTGTTTTTCTCTTAATAAGACAAGATAAGATAAGATAATTTTATTGATCCAATCTAATGAAAATTCAGTTTTATTACAACTTGACAACGTCAGCGTAACTACTATACAAAAACAATGTTAATGAAAAATTCGAACAACATTCACATACAAACACACATGCACTAACTAATGAATGTAAGATTAAAAAAAAAAACAATGGAACATTTTTATACCGCCCTTTCCCCGCCCGGAGGCGCGGTGGCTGAGCGATAAAGTGCTTGGCTGTTGAACCGGGCGTCCAGGGTTCAAACCCTGGTGAAGACTGGGATTTATATTTCGGGACCCTGGGGCGCTTCCGAGTCTACTCAGCTCTAATTGGTACCTGAAATTAATTAGGAAAAAGTAAAAGCGGTTGGTCGTAGTGCTGGCTACATGACACCCTCGTTAACCGTAGGCCACAGAATCAGATGACCTTTACATCATCCGCCCTATAGACCACAATGTTTCAAAGGGGAACTACCTATTCTCCCCCCCCCCCCTTTTTTTCCCCGAGAATCCCTGTTTAGCGAATGTATAAATCTAGTGTTCTTTATAATATTCGACTGATAGGATTTTAGAGCTAGAATCTGAAAATTAATTTATTAAACTTTTTAAGAAATGCGGAAACACCAGAAGACGAATAGTCCGTTCTAGATAAATGATTTCTGGTTCTCTGGCCAAATTTTAATGTCTTTCTTTTTTTACATCGAAAAACTATATCGAAATAGAGTTTTCTTAGTGTGTCTCAAGCGCTAGTAATTCTTTTGGCAAACAATATAGGGTTTGGGTTTTCAGTTTAGGCACATCGGAACAATTTAGGCTATGTCGTGCCCGTAATCCTTCAAGGATCACTCTCCATTTATATAACAAGGGCTAAATTCTATACAGTTAAATCATTTAAAGCAAGGTCTATTCATAGTTAAAATAGTAAAGGTAGTAAAAATACAATAATCATCAACTGACTAATTTCTTTTTTCTAATTCCTAAAATCGTTAAAGTCTGGGTTTTTTTTTTTTAGATCCGTGTCCATCCAAGTTCAACCCACCCACCCAGAAGTTTTCACAAAGTTACGAGTTTAATATAGACATCTAGGTATTATAAAAGGGCCCACTACCGAAACACATAAATACGATGGCTTTTTTTACGGGTTATATGTAACTACACCCGCTCACTTGAACTCACCCAACCACACCCACAGCCCACACCACCATAAGATACAGTCGCATTTCTTATAAACATGGCTTTTGAGGCTCGTAGGTAAAATAAAGCGAGTGTGTCTGCGTTAAGTTTCTAATAGGTTCGGTCTGTTTGTCTTACAGGCTGTGTTGAGGCCCGAGCTCAATGGGATGTTAGATTCTGGGGCTGTTTGATTAGTGACACACATTCCAAACACTAGATCATTGAGCTACTGATGTAGAGAGACATTCTAAAACATCAACAGCTATGAAACTGTGCGACACGTTTTCTAATTTTAAATATAGGCTTACATTTCCTTTTAGCGATTTCAAAGTCAGTAGTACATTTTTCTTTAATTGTTCAATACCCATGCCAAATAAGTGCTGTTATTTTTGTCAAATAACACGTTAACATTTTATTTATAGTGCCAACATCATATACCTCTTTAATTGTTTAAATTGAACTTACTTAAATGTTAATGTTTTGCACTTTGTCGTTGTGACCGTAGCAAAATCAGTATTTCGGCACACAAAAACACACACACACATTTGAAAAAATTTGTTGAAGACAATACCTCTTTTATACATCTTATAGAGAGATAATTTTGCTCTTATTTACAAAAGGAACTCCCCCCCCTCATGTGAACAAATCCTGGTTAAACGAATGTATAAATCTTCTACACTTTATAATATTCTAATGATAGGCCTTTAGATCTAGACTTACAAGAAAATGTGCAAAATGTTTCTGAACATTAAAGTCTTATCTTCCTGAATTGTAAATGATGTTTCTCAAATGATTTATGTGATTCTGATGTTCCTTCAGAGGTGAAAACATTTTCTTCTAAGCCCAAACCTCTCTCAGATTAACGGGGAATAGGAGCGGGCATGGTTTGAACTTGGGAACACTGATAAGTTCAGCGCGCAAACCGCGGGATCAGGCAGCCATTATTACAGGTTAATAGTCCAGTCTCTAGTTAAATCTATATTTTTAAATTTTATACTTTCAAAAAATATAACGGTCGATTTAGAGTTTCCCAATGAGCCAGTAGTTTTTCTTACATCAACTATCAAATTACTACGAATATCATCAGAGCCTTTTTCGAGATCCGTTTCCATCAATATACCCAGAAGATTCCACGTTCAATGAAATAATTAATTGAATACAGATATTAATAACATATTTCTTCTTTAGCTAATTGTATCTGTATATGAAGTTGACGTCGACAGATAAAAGATTCAAATGGCAGTGTTACTTGGACAAAAGAATAACACTTCTAACACTCAAAAGATGAACATTATTCTTAATGATCTATCATTTTTGTTCTGTATTATGTCTTCATTGAGTAGAAAAAAAAATTAGAAAATTTAAGGCTTTTGATAGCAATGCTGTGGTAGTTAAATACACACATGCATAATTACCATAGAAATTATTGCACTACCGATTGCACTACACATGTGTCCATGACTAGAATATCACTTAAAGACGAATCTCTTTCAGACTGTCGGATCTATGAGGAAATGTTATGTAAGGGTCATCTGTTTCTATGGCGAACGGTTAACGAGGGTGCCATCTGACCATCACAACGGTCAACCAACTTTCCAAACGTAAGCCTCAGGTCCATTAGAGTTGGATGGATTCAGAGGGGGCCTAATAGTGTTAATTCAAATCCAAGTACTTGTAAAATGTTTTTTTGTAAAATGTTTTACATGTTTCGGAAATTCCTTCAGAGTTGAAGATAGTTATTTCCTAGTCCAAACCTCCCGCAGGACGACGGGGGATGGGAGCGGGCAGGGTTTGAACCCGGGACCACCGATAAATCGAAACGACAGTCCAGCGTGCTAACCGCTCCATTGGATTCGAACACCACCACCCTCCGGTTTGGAAGCCAAACCACTCGGTCAGCACGTTCCACTACGTAAAGGAAAGGTACATAGTACTATGCAACTTAAAGGATATAATATTAACAAATTATCTAGCAATAGCTGTTATTGTTGTAGTCATGCCTGGAATTTACGACTCGCGAAAAACTTCGATTAGATCATTATTATAGAAATATTTTAATTTACAAATAAATTACCTGCATTGATCAGAATTATAGCAATGGCGAAAATGAACATGATGAGTTCTTTCTGAGTTCTTGATTAAATACTTTGTTGAGCTCTTTAAGTTTTTTTTTGTTTAGTTCTTGGTTGAATACTTTAATGATTCCTCGTTTAATTCCTAGTTGAGTTCTTTCTGAAGTTCTTACTTTTTTTTTTTTAAAAGTCCTATTTCCTTTAATTCCAAAAAATCTTATAAATGTAGATCTAGTAGTGCCTTAATAGTTGGTGGACGAAGGTGATCTAAGTATTTAAAGCTTCACTTAACCTAGATCAGGTGTTAGCGGTTTATTTGATCAGCACGAGGGATGAAACGGTGATCGAACGAATAGGAGAGATTCCATATATTTAAACGAGGATAATCGTTGAGAGATGGATTTTGGTTCAAAGTTAATAGACATTGAGAGTCGTGCATTTGTCAGTTCAATGTTTCGGACATTAAATGAGAACAAAATAGATGCTGGCTTTATATATATTAGTTCGAAATATGAATAAAACGAGATTCACGTTTAAAAGCTTAATACAGAGAAATTGATCCGTTTTGTTCACTTTTATGGGATGAGGCACTGGCTAGTAGTGTTTTAAGTAGATTTAAATACATTGATTTATTGACTTTCAAAGCTACACAGTTATAATTTTTGTGCTTGGATATTTATTTTTAACTTGATCTATACTAATGTTTCCTTCTGATTTATAGGACAAGGTCTGAAAGGGATACTTTACTTTACTTACTATACTTATTGTAACTAATGATGGTGTAAAAGTCATGTTTTTATGGCTGAATGTTAACGTGGCTGTCCTGTAGCCAGCACAACGACCAACCGCCTTTATTTCTCCAACAATGTACTCCTTCTCAGGGCCAGTGTTAGGCCACTGCAAACAATGCGGTCGCAGTGGGTCCGCGCTTTCATAGGCCACGCGCTAATTCATGGTGTAATTTTAAAATAGCAAAATATATACGAAAAACTTAATCAGAAGTTTCAATACTTTATTTACTTTTATTGTCACTGGCATATAACTATACAATTGGTTACAAGGTTCCTAAAGTTCACAATTTTTAACTAAGTAAAGTCGAATCTTTTTTCTTATACAAAATCTTTATTTTCACTTATACTTATTCCCACACAGACTAGGCCCCGCGCAATCATTTTCACATAAGGGCCCCGCAATCGCTAGGATCGGCCCTGCTCCTTGTACTCAGATTTGGCTGGACTCGTTCAAAATCCCAGCTTTTAGCGGGATTTATGTTCGATACCTTCAGTTCAGAGGCCGTGCACTACATCACTGGGCCACCTCGCATCCCAATTTGTAAGTATTATGAAATCTTTTGGAATTTTTTGTTTTTTTAGTACGGTGTAATGTTGAAAAGAACACTTCTAAGCACATAGGTAAAAAACTGAAATAACATAAATTTAAACGATATTTTTTTTCATTGAATTAGCTAATTAAAAAACAAGATTACAAATAGAGTTTGTGTGATACACAAACTCAGAGGCGGCCCCCGTCGGAGTCGGATCCTTGTCAGATCCGCCTATTCGCAAGATGTTTCGGATGTTCCTTCTAAGTTGAAAATAATTAACTTCTCGCAGGACGACGGAGGATGGCGAGCAGAGTATAAACCTGCCTTATCTTGATGTTTGCGAACTAGACTTTAGTTCGGATTTATCGTTGGTCCCTGGCTCAATTCCTGTATGCTCCCATCCTTAAACTATCGCAATATTTCTGAAAGAACAGTAAAGGTTAAATCATATTTTCAAAAACCTTTAGTGTTTTTTTTTCTAACAGTGACGGACAGACCAACCAACAGACAAATCGCACAAAAATATGCTTCTTTCATTCTAATGGGGGCACTAAACAATTTTTTTTTTAAATCTGATTTTCTTTTTAAATTTAAGAAATTAGTTTAGAATCATGGCGCTGCTAAAAGTTCATTTTAAAAAATGTGCGTGATATCTATATGTTAAATGCATTTCTTATAGCAACATTTCCTCCCTTACATTTACGTAATTGTTTTAGAATTGGTGTTTTGTTATTAAAAAATCGCTTGCATAATTAATTTTATACATTCAACGGTTTGCTTTTAGAAAACTAAAAGTAGCCGTTGCACCTAAACTTTTCAAGCCGCATTTAATGGTGAAATAATAGTTATCGTATCTCTTCTAGTTTCGGCGCCCTGAGTGTGACAGACGGACAGACGGACAGATGGACAGACGGACATTTTGCACAAACCTAATAGCGGCTTTTCCCCTTACGGAGACCGCTAAAAAAGAGAAGAGTTGATTGACTTCTGTTTACTATTTCAATATTTTGCACTATGTGAATCTGAGACTCGGATAGAGAGCCGAACATTTAAACCGCAAATGGATTCACTAGAATCGGTGAAAAGTATCGGTAAAAAAAAAAATCAATATACAGATCAGTTGGAACTAAGACTCGGCCATCGACACTCGTAATTAAACAATCATGGACTGGAGAGGAGAAATATCTTTTTTTTTTTTAAAATAAGTTTCTCACTTTTTCCTCAATGGTATCCATAGAGTTAATAAAGTGTTGTTTTTTTTAATAATGTACGTATTTGTGTATATGTGTGTGTTGTGTATAGTACTATGTCTCGTTAACTGTGGGTTGTGAGTGTATAGAGTGATTCGAAAAGAATGAGCCAATATCGTTTCTTTATATAACAAATGAAAAAAAAAATTAAACCTATCTGGACAAGAGTGTTGTATAGAACTACAAGCTGGACACAGGTTCAAATTGTAGCACTTTAAGATACCCTCATTTTAGATTCATATTGTAGCACTTTGAAATATCCCCATTAAGATTCATATTGTAGCACTTTAATATACCCAAATTAAGATTCATATTGTAGCACTTTGATATACCCTCAATAAGATTCATATTATAGCACTTGGATATACCCCATTAAGATTAATATTGTAGCACTTTGATATACCCCATAAAGATTCATATTGTAGCACTTTGATATACCCCCATTAAGATTCATAT
>JADKLZ010000687.1:29911049-29922468 GCA_021533235.1 Biomphalaria straminea | reverse complement strand
AGCTAAATTCTCGGAACGTGCGAAGTTTTTCGCTAAATACTTGGTATGTGCGAAGTGTTCCGCTAAATTCTCGGAACGTGTGAAGTGTTACGTTAGTTTAAAAAAGTTAGATAAAGAAAATAATTCAAATCTGAATATGAATTATTTTTCTTTGGAAACTTTACATCTTAAGTTATGGAATATCACTGTGATTACTTCTCTTCTTCTGGTTTATTTGACTTGTAGATTGTAGACTCATAAAATCAATGTATGTGCAAAGACTATTATGTGGAAGGAAGTGTCTCTCCATGATAAGCTCAACAGTTACATGAATAGAGTGTTGTATGAGATTAGCTACACTTGTTACGACTAAAGGAGGCCAACTAAGATATTCTCTTAAGACTAACGAGGAAATAAAATAATTAATAGATGAAAAAAAAATTGAAAATTACTTATGTTAAATATGATCTAGGTTCACAGACAGCAACAAGCAAACAACAACCATTAGTGTCATGGCGGAGAATGATACTTTATAATATTGATCGCGTGTACCTTTGTACACCATATTGCGCACCATATCAACAACATAAAAACATAAGTTTTAAATTTTTCCTTAATGTACTAAGCTGCAATTAAAGCTTAGCCACATTCTAGAAATATGCATACATATCGGGATCTATAGGGCGTCTCTGAGTCCACATAGCTCCAATTGGTACCTGGCAGTAGTTAGGGAAAAGTTAAGCCGGTTGGTCGTTGTGCTGGCCACATGACACCTTCGTTAACCGTGGGCCACAAATACAGATGGCCTATACAGCCCCTTCCCTGTAGATTTCTATGTCTGAAAGGGAAATTTTACTTTACAGTATTTATTAATGTACTTAGTGTATCGGATTATGAAGTGACGGACTATCAAAAACTAACTGTGATGAAGTGGAGAGGTTATGATCTAAGGCAGGCATGTCAGACTCAGTGTTTGCGGGCCCCATGCGGCCCGCGACCACCTTGCGTGCGGCCCGCTTGACCACCTCAAGAAATATCAAAATAATGTTACAACATTTTTTAAGCTATTAACAGTCAGCTCTAATTTTCAGGTAAAAAAACAACAACTAAAACGTAACAATCAAATTTGTTTAACTATAGAGTATTCTTTATTAGTGAGAATTTTGTAATGTAATAGTTTTCGAAAATTTATGTTAAAGTGAGTTAGATCTAGATGTGGTAATAGCTGATTTTGAATTCTTTTCATTGGCTCTCGATGAGTCAATTGATGTAATGGATGAAGCACAGTTGGCTATAGTCATAAGAACTTTTGACAGAAACTCTGAGATACACGAGGAGCTACTTGAGCTCTCTTCTATACATAACACCAAAACAAGCGAGGATGTTTTTGAGAAATTGCAGATGATATTGCAGTACAATATACCTTTGCTAAAGTTAGCTAGTCTAGCAACAGATGGCGAAAGGTGCACACCAACCATAACTGGCGTTAGAAATGTTGCTGCTCGCAGAAATAAGAGAGATTGATGACAATTTTAAAGTTGATCATTTTCAGTGCCTCATTCACCAGGAAACATTAGGTGCAAAGTTATTACAGTTTTAACATGTACTAAGACTAGTATAATTTACCGTTGATTTTATTCGTGACCATGGCTTTAATTATCGCCAATTTTCATGTTTCTTGATGACTGGACACGAATTTGATTGTTTTTCCACTATGAAAGCTACAAAACACCTCACCTTTCAAGATTATCTGATCGAAAATTGTCATTAGTGATGATATGTCAGTGATAAATAAAATTCAACCTGACACTTATAAGGTTGTATCCCAGAAAAGATGTCAAGCATCAGAATAACGAAAATAATGCGTAACCATAGTAATTTTTTATTAATACAGTAGTACTACAAATTTTAACTAACTAAAGGCACAGGTATTGCACTAATTCCTGCATATTCTATTGTATTGTTTCTAACTTACATAAAATTAGATCTAGTAGGCTATGTTTTCAAAGTGATTGTTGGCTGCGGCCCTTCAGGTCATAGTTACTTTTTGTGCGGCCCACACGCCTTACTGAGTTTGACATGCCTGATCTAAGGGTTATGACTCAGATTATAGTAAATTGATATTCTTATTAGATGAGTTGTCTACCCTACCCGTGGCTTCTATTATCCCTTTGTGGTGGTTAGTTAACTTTACTTTAAATGAATGCAACTGATATATCTCACCGCATTATTTTATTTCAGTTGAAACTTATTTATATTTGAAATTAGTTTAGAGAAAATTGTATATCTGTTGGTCTATTCTTCAATGTTTTAGATTCACAAAAAGCCCCCACCCCCCAAAAAAGAAACAACAACATAACACTTTATGTCCGAGACAAGTGTCTTACGACGTTCGTACATTAGCGTAGACTGACATTGAAGTTCAGTAGTTACTATGACTTTCTGAGTTCCATCAGATCTACTTCACCACGTGTAGATGATTTTCAAGTCTCTGTGGTTTACAAGTCTATAAGATTTACAAATCTAGAGTATTTACAATTCTAGATGATCTGCATTGCTATTTGATCTACAATGCTAGATGATTTAAAAGTGTAGATGATTTATAGTAATAATAATAATAGTGGCAATGTCCTCGATTATGAAGATTATGGTTGAGTGCAATGCTTCGTTTGGCACATTTTTCCACATCTGATGTAGACAAAGCCGTTGACCGCCAGCGGTCTTTTTAGATGTGTACGTCTTCTGCTCTAGTCTTTTACAATGCCTTTACTTTAGATCTGTGTTGCGAGATCTTTGTGGGAGCTTTAAAACTGTCTCTTTCAGAGGTATCTTCAGCCAACTACTTTCCTTTAAGCCAGTGAGGGGGAAATGGAGGCTCAGGTGACATAGACATAGCCTTTACGTGGCGTACCTATGTCTTTGTCTAGAGTCAGTCTAGAGTAGTCTAGACTATGTATAAGTGTGCATGGTATACAAGTCCATATTGTTTACAAGGCTAGATAGTGTTACGTATTTTGGTTTGTAAGACGCTCAAAGTGAAAACAAAATATGCAAGCTATATGAACCGAACGACTTTCAGTCTGGTAATGTCTTTATTTGTAAGCAAAACACTGGCCAAGATAAACTATTATCTTAATGGCTATGTCTGACTGATTCATAATGTCATCTCGTCTCGTGTAAGTGGATATAGCGTACATGTCCATGTGACTTAGATATGGTGGAAGATGTTACCGTTGCTGGGCTTTTTTAGCCCTTAAGAAATGGGTTGACCATCTTGATGTTTGTATAACGTAATAGTTGACTTCTTCTTAAATGCGTGTGTGGAATCGGGTTCGAGTCTCTCAGGTGTAGATTCTCCAACTGTTCAAAAAGTGTCTGTTGCAAGTCTGTCGTGCTGTAGTTGTATTATCCCCTCTTCCATCTCCTCTCTCTCCAAAAAGTGAAATTAAACTGATCTTTTCACTAGGTGACAGGCCAAAGTTTTATTGACCTTAAAGCACTTGTACTCATGTAGTTCATTCCTAGACAGTAATACTTAATATTTTGTTGAACTTTCTATCAAATAATTGTAATTCATTCTTTTTCTCTCTGTCACTTATATTAGTTGAATTTTATTCCTCTCTCTCTCTTTCTATCCCTCTCTCTTTCTCTCTCTTTCTCTCTCTTCCTCTCTCTCTTTCTAACTCTTTCTATCTCTCTTTTTCTCTCTTTTCTCTCTCTTTCTCTCTCTTACTCTCTTTCTCTCTCTCTTTCTATATCTTTCTCTCTCTCTCTTTCCCTCTCTTTCTGTCTCTCATTCTCTTTCTTTCTCTCTATTTCTCTCTCTCTCTCTCTTTCTCTCTCCCTCTTTTTCTTTCTCCTTATCTCATTCACTCTTTCTCCTTTTCTCCCTCTCTCTCTTTTTTTCTCTCTCTTTTTATCTTTCTCTCTCTTTCTCTCTCTCTCTCTTTTTCTCTCTCCCCATCTCATTCTTTCTTTCCCTCCCTCTCTCTCTCTCTCTTTATTTGTCTTTCTCTCTCCCTGATTTTGTTTTCTCAGTCAGTGCAGGGACGGGTGACTACATCAACAGAACTAATGACGTGAGAGTGTCACATGGTTCACAAACGTCTGCAAAGATCGCGTGACGTGTAGCGCTGTTACATCTTAGAAGTGATCTGACAATAACACAGCCTGGTTCGCAGATCTAATTCCTGGCATTAGCAGACACTCTTATAGTACGTTATCCAAACAAATGGTCCAAACGCTCGTGTTTGTCACGATTCTTTGAATATCAAGAAAAATGTCTTAGTAAATATATACAAAATTGGATTGAATGATAGCAAAATAATATAAAAAAATCCTTTAAAAATGTAGAAATTATTTCCCTTTTTCAATATAAAACAAAATAATTAATTACCATTAATTAATTGATTAATTAATTGATTCATGTTTCATATGTTTGTTTGTTTTTTGCTATGTTTATTTAAATTTTAAATCAGAATCTAGATCAGTTCAAGGTGATGTTATAAAATAGAAATGTACTAGTTGACCGGCGGCATAGCATACGCCGCTATTTACCAGGGCCGGCGACCGCAGTGGGGCCCGCATTTCATAGGACACGCAATTTTATAGGACCCGTTCTAATTTAAAGTGTGAAAATGATTAAATTAAGCCATTTTATTACTTACAACAGATTCTCCGCGCCATCCTGTCGATTTAAATGAGTCCCAGGAGCACTAACACATCTATAATCAAGAAAAGTTTGTATTCGTCATGTTGGAAACATGCAATGCAATTTTTAAATTTTTCATATCATACGCCGCTATTTTGCAGGGCAGGCCTTATAGGCACTGCAACATATGCGACCGCAGTGGGCCCTGTACTTTCTTTGGTCCCGTGCTAATTTTTAGGTGAATAAATTATTAAATTGAACCATTTTATCACATATAACAGATTTCCCGCGGCCTCTTGATTTACCAGGAGCCCCCTGGAAATCTCCTGAAATGTTATTAAATGCTATGCCGCCGGTTCAAAAAGTCCTGGAAATTTCCGGACATTATTAAAATCTTTTTAAAGTAAAAAAAAAATGATATGCTATTTTGTGAATGAAAATAGTGCGGATTTGGATAGATTATTTCCCATTCACAACATGCGGCGTCATGGGATCTTCCCAATTGCTTGATATAAGTAGGCCTTTAGCGAATGCGTGAATTTATGAATGAAAAATACTATGAAAATGGCTAATTGACCTTAATTTACGCGATTTCAAGAATATAGCTGCACTCATGTAACAATGCTTTAGAAAAACAAATTTGAATGTTAATTTGATTAAATGGACTATGATTGGTATGTTCATGTGCTAAAGCATAAAACTATATCTGCGAATGGAAGTTCTATAATCGAGCCATGGGACCTTCCCATTAACTTGTTATAAGTGAATTCATGAATAAAAAAATACAACAACATATGCGACCACAGTGGGTCCCGAACTTTCTTTGGACTCGTGCTAATTTTTAGGTGTATAAATTAATAAATTGAACCATTTTATAACATGATATAACAGATTTCCCGCTCTAAAGTCAAACCTGAGAGTAGTATCTATCTGTGTATTGTCGTTCTAGTTTCAAGAGTCTTACGACACAATATAATCTCTTCCGGCTTCCACTTTTTAAACCTCCCTTCCATTCGCTACACAAATTCATAAGAGAGTTTTATGAAACAAAAATGTGTGCATTACAATTGTGTGTACTTTATTTATGTCTATAAATTGTGTTTAATCTCTAAAACTGAGGATCATGCAATTTTTATTTTTTTCATAATTTAGAAATCATAATTCAATAGTAGATATATATTCATGTTTTCAAGTTACACGAAGCTACTTCCTTTTTCCAGTCTATATTTATTTATGTCTATGCTATTTTGTGAATGAAATAGTGCGGATTGGGTCCATTCACACCGCGTGCGTGCGCCATGGGATCTTTCCAATTACTTGTTGCGTGTTGCTCGTTTGAACTCTTACTTTGAGGAATATATATATAGATTTGTTACCGAAAATCCTTTTCTTTTGTTTTTCATTTACTTAAATTAATTCACGTGTAGGGATACTAGTTAATTATTCCATTTGTTCTTCGAATACCAGAATAATACACGCGATAAGTCATGTTCCTCAGTTAGCAATATAGGAAACACTAAATTTAAACAAATTAGATTTCTGAATGGTTGTCAAAATTAAATGTACTATATTAAAGTTTCACCATATTTTAAAACTATAAACAAACATTAATTAATAAAATCTTTGTAGGTTGTAAAAATGGTTTTCATATTTAACAGTTGGCATCCTGACATGAATATCTACAACATATAATCTTCCTTTGAAAGCTAACATCCGATGTCCCATTTATTATGTGGTCCACGGACCGCAGTCTGCATTGGGGAAAAGTGGCATGAGTGTACTTTTTATAACGTAACCCAAGGTTCAATTACTTTTAGTTGGCACTGGTCACTTTGGTGACGTCGTATGTCTCGTATCTACAGCATCAGTCATAGAGACTAAGTCTAATTATAGACTTGTGACACAGTGGCGATTCCTATCTCCACCTTACTTTCATCTCGTCCTTCGGTGCATTTGTGTGTGTGTGTGTCCCTCCATTTCCATCCTCCCTTCCCAAGTCCCTTCATCTGAGCAGGCGGTAATGTTCGCAGACGACAAAAGCAACTTGAGGAATACCGGAAATAGTCGGCACGGACAGCTCAAGTGAGGACCTACTTATAAACAAAGGCGGTCACGGAAGGGTCAAGAATGGCGGGAAAGGGATATGGGGGACCAGTTTTACGTCATAATCACAGGAATTCTATCGCAGTCAGATAACAAAGTCCAGCTTGAGTAGCATCTTCAAAACATGTAATCTTTCTTGATTAGAAAGAAAATGTGAATTTAAATTATACAGAGATTGGTGACATGTAAAAGCTAATTATAATCGAAATAATTTTGTATACGACTACGAGTCATTGAAATTCATATACAAATACAAATAAACAAATTGAACATCAAAACATTACATTCATGTGGCAGTCATACTGATAAAAAATTGACGACACTGTAAATCAGCGGTTCTCAACCTTTTCAGCTCGGCGACCCCTTTCAACAATCCGCCACTCTGCCGCAACCCCCACCCACACATACACACACAGCAATAGAAGAATGGACAAAAACAATCCATATTTGCGATGGTCTTATGCGACCACTGGCAAATCGTCAATTGACCCCCAAAGGGGTCGTGAACCATAGTTTGAGAGCCCCTGCTGTAAATAATGTGCATATCATCATCATATCATGTCAACCCTTTGAACGTTTTAATTAGCTCCGATAATACTTTTAACTCTATCCTTTCTCTTACATGGGGGTCATAAGTAAAAGAAGCTAGAGTCACGAGCGTCAAAATCGACGAAAATTGCAGAGTTCAATATAAAAAAAACAACAGCAACAACTTCGGCTTGAATATGGAAGAGTTAGTACAGCAACACGAGACGGATAATGGCCCGCGGACCGTAGTTTTGATATCGCAGCTCCTCATCCTCTTCTCTCGGAATAGGCAGTTCTCTTGTAATCTTTCAAAGTCTCAGTCAAATTGGTAGCCTGGAGAGCATTATATAATTTGAGTCTTTAAATAAAGTATTCAAGATAAGTTACAAAGATAAGCTCAATATTGCCCTGTACTACAACACATTGGACGTCTCAAGGAAAACAAATTCAATCTGAACACTTTCCAAAGCCAAGGCTGGTCAGTTAAAGATAATTAGCACTTTGATCTCGCAACGACGCTCCCATCGTTGATTCTATCCAGATATAAAGCTAGAAATTCCGTCAAAACGTGGAAAATAATTTCGGTGTCAAAGAGTTAAGTTAAAATAGCAACGTCCAGGTAAATGGGTGTTCAGATCTTATATATATTCTTTGAACTACTCGAGGGCTAGTTCGTATATAAAAGATTGCTTATTAAGTGGTCAAGCTAGATAAAGATAAATCATACAGATATAAAATGAGATCATTTATAGTGCACAGTTATGCTAGGCAACTGATATGATATAATATATGCTCGACAAAAAATCAATTAATCAAATTGAACTGATCAGAGTTCAATTAACAGATAACTTGCTCATTAGGTAAACAATAGATTACACTAGTTGAAATATGTGATATGATAAGTATATTTTATTATTTCATAAAAAAGCAAAAAAATATAATAAATTAGTTATTAAGGTCAAGGCTTTTATTGAGACGTATTCGCAAAAAAAGTATTAATAGGGCTGACTTTGAATTAAATTGTCGAGACTATTTTAGATTTGTTGAACTATTCAAATAATTTTCACAAAACACCATTGCCGTCAAAAAGTTAGTTACGCCATAAGTGACACATGATATACTTAGATGTAATTTCTTATTTCAAGTTCTGAACACAAAAGGACAACAAAGGTTTGCACAGGTTGGATCCTGCTCGGACCCGGGCATGCTACCCTGCCTCATAATGGCGCCCGGATGGAAACGATCGTTGGAGGAAACGATTAGGCTAAAGGGTAGAAAAGCAAGACTCCCGTGGGGGTGCCTAAGGGCGTGCGAGATCATCCTCATTGCAGTTTAAGAAGAAGACGAAGAAGAAAGAAGGACCCTGCTCGGATATTAAAATATATTTCTCTTTATATTATTATTAACGAAATGGTTGCAACTGAGGTGATATTTTAGGAGAAAAAAGGGTAAGGGTAAGTAAAGTTCCCCTTTCAGACCTAGTCAGATGATATAAAGGTCATCTGTTTCTGTGGCCTACGGTTTACAAGGGCATTATGTGACCAGCACAACGACCAACCGCCTTTACTTTTCCCCAACTGATGTCAGGTACCCATTAGAGCTGGGTGGACTCAGAGGCGCCCAAAGATCCCGAAATAAAAAAAAACTCCACAGTCTTCAACAGAATTCGAACCCGGGACCCCCATTTTGGAATCCAAGCGCTTCACTGCTGAGCCACAGCGCCTCCGTATATAAATACATCGTCTAAAAAAATTGTCATTGTACTATGAAACGTTTATAAGAAAAATGAGACTGAATTGATAGCGAAGTCAGTATATAACATTGACACCCACGCACAGCATTCTGTGATCTCGTATTCAATGGCAAATGTTTAAGGATCACGTGAGCTAATTGATCATCTTTAATTATCTGAAATAAACAGTTAATCAAAAGTTGTTTTTTTTACCACGTAATCAAGGTTGTTTTTTTTTGTCCTGAGATATGTTTTGTTCACTTGTATGTTTGCACACGCTTGAGCTGGTATGCCTAAGCATCGTCATCTCAAACAAAACAGATTTCCCACGTGATAATCTCCCTTACGCATTACATAGGCATACAAAAGAAATAGCCCATAATATTTTATATTTAAAACAACAAAAACATTTTAAAATATCTGTAATTGAAGAACAATACCTCCATACTTACATACTTAAAATATAAGAAATTATTTTTTAAAAAAGCTCAATTAGTATATCGAACTGGTGATTTTAGACACTGTCAGATTCTTGAACGTATGATTTTACCAATTAGGCCAGCGGCCATTGTATAAGAAATTCATTATTTTTTGGTACCTTCATTACGCTCTTAGTTTATGAGATCTAACCATGACCAACGGAAACAGAGTACAAAACAATTGGCAGCTTTTCTAGGAGTGGGCCGAAGAAAAGAAAAGCAAGAAAACTGTAAAAAAAAATTACTTTGAAAAAAGGTTATAAGGAAAAGAACTGCCCATTTACAGCTACGTGTCTCAACGCTGTAAGATTTATTTCCCTTTTCTATATTAAACGAAATGTAATTATTACCACTAATTAACCAATAAAGTTTTTGGATTGATTCATGTTTTGCTATGGACAATGAATAACTGTGCAACATTTCAACTGGATCCTTGATTGAAAATTGTGAGAAATAACTTGTACAAAATTTGTACGAGAAAGACGAACTATATGAATTGATAGAAGCGTTGCATAAAGACGTCAACAACCCTAATTGAACTTAGTTCCGGCCAAAATTTAAAAAAAAAATCCATAGTCGCTTGTTTTCAGTATCTTGGCAAACATCTCAATCTGAAAGACTCATTATTGTGTAATGAAAGAGGGTATTCCGAGGTGTGTTACATTAGCCTCATCCAACAATTGTGCTGCACAACAGCAAAATCGAATGTTTTTAAATTTTAACCACGTGGTTTGGAAAACTTCCTTCCCACCTTTAAAAAAAAAAAAAAAAGATTTCTCTGACATTCAGAAAAACTCGGATGACGATCATTTGAACTAAAAGATGACAGGGACATGACTATAGTGTAGTATTTTTGATAAAACTTCCATTTAGATTAACAGCAAAAGTCAAGTACTCTTGCAAACCTTTCGATCTATGATGTAAAGGTCATCGGTTTTTTTTTTTGTTTTTTTTTTTGTTGACGATTAACAAGCGAAGGTTTTATGTGACCAGCACAACGACCAACCGCCTTATCTTCCCCCAACTAACATCAGGTACCTATTACTTGTGGGACTCATGAGCGTGAAAAAAAATCCCGGAATTCAAAATATTTTACCGAGGTTCGAACCCGAGAACCCTAGGTTCAAAATACAAGCGCTTACAACTCAGACACCTAGACACCTTCGATTGTGAGGTTAAAGAGCTCCTTACAGTATGCTTCTCGACATGTCTTTAGATATTTATATTTACTACTTAAAGGTCAACACTGCTTCTTGTCAACCTAAGTCAATTTTTATACAAGGATTAATCAAAATGGACATATCAATTGAAATACAAATACAAAAGAAAAACACATTCCTTTTTACCTTTCTATCTACCTCATTTTTTTATTAATTCAAAAGTAATCAAAGAAAATAGTACACGGCAATGTTTAATATTTGTAATTGTCCTTTTTTCTTGACCAAGATCCCAATGCAAAACAAAATAGTCGAGCTTAGATTTCTCTTGTACGTTGACTAAGATGACTTCCTTAGTTTCTAGAAGTTAAATCTCTCTTCATTAATGGAAACAAAGAATATATGAAAAGGTTAACAACTTAATTGCTAGTTTATTAAGCTTATGATGGTCTATGATTTCTTATTCTATTCTTATCTTGTAATACTCCATAACTCAAGTTAGCTTCGCATACTCCTTTATCTATAACCAGTCTCGTATTTGAAACATAAACTATCACATTTCTAAGAAAATCATTATTTCCATTTTCGTTTTCAAAATTTCTTTGCACCTACCCTGCTATAAAAAAAAGTGCAAACTAATAGTGAGAGTTGTAGGATTGAGGGTTGGAAGTTAGTGATTAACTGTAGGATTGAGGGTTGGAAGCTAGTGATTAATTGTAGGATTGAGGGTTGGAAGCTAGTGATTAACTGTAGGATTGAGGGTTGGAAGCTAGTGGTTAACTGTAGGATT
>JADKLZ010000687.1:29898891-29911039 GCA_021533235.1 Biomphalaria straminea | reverse complement strand
AAGCTAGTGATTAACTGTAGGATTGAGGGTTGGAAGCTAGTGATTAAACTTCTCATCGTGTCTTATATAACACAGACGTTGCTTCAAAAAAAAGATTTTTACGTCCAACACGTCATGCATTTTAACAAATGACTTAAATTTTGCCAAGTCACGGGTCATCCTGGCTGACTCAGGCAACCCGTTCAATGCTCTAATAGTTTGGTAACAATGTCTCGAGTCTTAGCCTCCTCTAACGTTAACACGAAGTTTATTTGGACGTTGATGATATTGGATGTTGATAACCAGTCATCATCGAAACAAATCTTTTATTTTATCTTTATATTTTTTTTAATTGCCAAAACCAACCTCACTGTTACTTTTCACCTTTGTAATACATCTCACTGATGTCACGTATGTCTATTAATAGAGTCTTTACCGTTCTAAAATCAATCGAAACAAACCAAATCGAATTCGTTGAAAGACGAACGTAAAAAAATTAAAATAAACTCGTTCATCTATCCCCATGTGACACTCAACTATTCAATATATCACTTATCTCTCCGATCCAGCTAATATCACATTTTTTGCGTTTGTCTAGTATTAGCTAGGTTAAGTGCACATTCTGTTTTATCAAGTCTATCAAGTGGGTAACAAAGAAGGTCACACCCTAGTAATGTTTGGCCAATTAGAGCGAAAGTAAGCCTCTCCTAGATCAAACTGTCGACACAATTATGTTATCAAATGTATTAATCGAAGACGCTTATCTCATATGAAAGTTATCTGCACGACTAACGACACAGATCGATAGGAACAACTGGACTTAATTAACTGAATAGTTGATCAATGAGCACTTGTAGATCGATTTAACGTTTTTGATATGACAGCAGGTCTGACACCAATAAGAAAATAAATAAGAAATGGCATCAAAAAGTGAATTCTACAATTAAATTAGGAGTGAGTTCTAAAAGGGGAATAAGAAGGCTAGACATCATTAAGTAAATCCATATTTAATTTGAGGTCCTGACATCAAAGATTAAATACTAAATTTAAAGAAAAGAACGGACATCAATAAATAAACCTTGATCTAAATTAGAAGCCCTGTCATTATTGAGTGAAATATAAAATTACAGACACCAGGAAGAATTAATCTTTTTTAAATTTCTGGGATTTGAACCCAAACCAGCAGTCTAGGATTCTACTTTATAATAATGTTTTCTGTGACACAAAATTTCCATCAATAATGTAGAAAACAAAATAGAACAAAGTAAATTTTTTTTTGTAATTTCTGTGCCATTTCACTCTCTATGGGTTCACTATCTCTTTCTCTCTCTCTCTCTCGCTCTCTCTGTCTTTCTTTATTTCAATACATTGCTTGAACCCCCCCCCCACACACACACTCTCAATCCCATTTCTCTCTTTTCATTTCTATCCATATACAATTTGATTTTCTTTCACCCTTCTTTCTCTCTCTCTCTCTCTCTTCTTCTTCTTCTCCGTGGCCACATCTTGTACGCTGTGTCTATTGGGTCAACAGATACGAGACTTTATCTTCACTGGCAGATAACAATGGTCCCATCTCCAGTTTGTTCCATGTTGGTCATAGTACTGGACTCTATGCGCGACCGCACGAATACAAGCACACACACACATACACACAAAACAGACAATGCACACACACACACAAACACACATATAACATATAAATATAGTCTTTCACACACGCACACTCTGCTTAGGTCGACGACATTGAAGGAGAATATTTGATATTTTGGGCACCAGGAAACCCCCCCCCCTCTCTCTCCAGCCTAACTTTTCATTTTGCGGCTTATACTAACTTGGCTCTGATCTTCTAATACATAAAGCAGGTATCTGTCTATATGTTATTCTTACAAGTCAACACTGTTTGACCAATGTTTATCAAATCCAGCGTTAATATGCCCTATTTATTTTTTTTTAGTCGGTCCTATGATATAACAGGGCAACTCTGGAGGGATCCCAGTAATCTTTGCCTTACCTATCAGATTAACACAAGGGAGACATTTTGAGTTGTATAACTAACCCCTCCCCCCGCTCCTATTCAATAAAGGCCAAAATAAGAACAGTGCAAGACAGTGTAAAAACAGTGTAAAACAAGGTGTATTATATAGAAAATAAGGGAAATAAGGTTAAAATTCAAAATACTCAATTTCTGTATTTACAAATGCTTTTCGCTGCATTAATATTAAAGCCAAAAAATCATTTTTTCTTCATATGTATTGGACAATACATATTTTCTATAACATTTCTCTTAGATTTTGTTTGAATGACTAATTGATTACGTCTACAATTGGCATCTGAAAAAAAAATACAACAAAAAAAAAACAACACCATACCAATTGATGTTCTCTCTCTCTCTCTCTCTTTTCACACACAGTTATACAAGTATCAAAAGTATAATACCCAGGACACAAACACTTAAATTGCACACATACACACATGAGAAAACAAACTTAACCAAGACGCTTGTCTCCCGTTGCCAGGCGTCTGCTAGTACCAGCACGTGATGGACACAGCGCGGCTTTTCGCGACAAGCATGGTCTCCAGACACGGTCATTCCTAATGGTTACATCTACTCTTTTCTTTTGGTATATTGTCGATGGTTAGTGCTGTTTGACGTAGGACCTAGGATAACCATTAGAGGTAATAACAAGACATAGATATACATATTTTAAATATTTCTTTTTAACTTCGCCTACAGTGGCGTAGCTAGGCCCTGCTAGGGTGAGGGAGAAGAGGGAGGAGAATTTGAAAATTGAGCCTTTTTTATATTAGAAATTAAATATTACGCAAAATGCAGGGGCCCCCAAAGAGGTCAATCCCCGGGTCCCCAAATGATGAAAAATTCCTAGCTACCCCCTGTTCTCCGAGGGGCAAAGTTGTAGGGGAGCCTGTGAGCCCCACCGGGGGCACCATAGTACTAAACTATATATACAGCTGCTCCAGATTGAGTCCAACCGAACGTCATTTTCAGAAGGAGGCTATCTCGTGCATAACGTCTGTTCTAGATCTGCATTTTAGCAGAAAGGAAAAATGAATTTCACAATTGCCGACTAAATTGATCGATATTTTTAGCAATATCCCAATACGTAGCAGTTGATACTTGAATCAAGTCTCTTTTGTTACCACTAGTGAGTTACCACTTGTTTGTTTTTGTAAATAATTTTTACAAAATTTTTAGTTTATAGAATAAAAGTCTAAACTCTTCTTCATATTGAGATTATTTAGTGCTAAATATGTAAGACACAGAAAATTTGATTATGCGGTGTTATGATAAACCTTTAGAAAACACCTAGCTTATCTGCACTTCCTCTACTGTGAACACCGGATACAGCCAAAAGTTATCAATTTACAGTTTTCCCGCCATGTTTGGAACTCTTGAAATGACTCAAATCCAAAAATACAACTGATAAACTTCTCAATGTGTTATCACTTTCAAATCAAGTTCCAACATTTAAATATATATAAGAACAAATGAGGTGTATCGAGGTCTCCATTTCAATACATATCTTTGTAACTATTACAGAATATCTTTGCAACGCGGCTTAGTTGTACACCTACAGTATACTAAAAAGAAAGTAAATAACCTAGCATCTACACCGTGAATTATCTAGGTTTTAGGCACTTTGCCCTAATATTGTGTTTCTTTTGTTTATGTTCCCTTTTATTAGTTTATTTCAAAATACTAGATCTCGTCAATTAGTAATCAGCTATGTAAGTTTTAAACAAAAATTTACTTTTACCAATACCTATCCGTTAGTCTGTTGGACCGTTGGGTCATCATGCATGATTCCTCAACCGTCTTTCTCCATTTCTCTCTGTTTTTTTTTTTTTTTGCCTTAGAACCCTTTTCAATGTCAGGCCCGTCCATTCTATTATGTTGTCTTCCCAATTTCCTCTATTTAGTTTTCCTGGTACTGTCCCTGTAGGAAGGTCTTTGCGAGCTCAGTAGATCTTGTAATATGGACATTGATTTTATTCTTGCGTTTTTTACGATAGTTAACTGGTCATCGTGGGGTCCAATCGTCTCTTGGCTTATGATGCGGTCAAAAAGGAAATGTTACGGATGTGTAAAATATACAAGCGTTAAGGAATCGAGGTTGAAGAGACCCGAGATGTTTTCCTAAGTGATAATTCTACAGCCTTGCCGCAGAACAAAAACATTATGTAGCCAAAAGTTTCTACGACTTCGCCATTGATGAGTTTTACTCTATTAGAACTGTTAGTGTTAGAGCATGTAAAATATATATATAGGCCAATGAAGCAGTTTCCTAATTGACTTCTCCAAGTCTTCAAACGCCTGAAAGTTCTATGAGGCCTAGACTCCCTGATTGACTTTGGTGAGGACTCGCCGTAGACGAAGGCTTGGAGTTGGATTCCAGGCATGAATGGCTGCCTAGTCGTGTGATACGCTACATAGACGCCGTCTCGAAGGTCATGGGTTCGATCCCTCCTGTTGAAAGCTTGGGCTGCTAGGTTGTAATAATCTTCAATTCTGAAGGCACATGTAAAACACCTCGCAAGTTTGACACCAGGCAAGTATCACTGGGCGTCATTTTGCCTCTGAACGAGACTGCCATAGAGCTCTCACAACGGCCGATGGACACATTTTTAGACCTAAAGTCCTTGTAGAAAACACGTTAGAAAAACATAATTAGACCTCTAGCGCACAACGGCTATGTCTGCATTAGATGTGCACAAATATGCAGGTAACAACTGGGTTTCCATAGTTAAGTGAAACACTGCACTCTTCTTTAATCTTCGGAATCAAATACATATAGTTAAATAAAATTATATAATTAACACAGGGCATGTACAAATGAAAGTCTGTGGCATTTTACGTCTCGTGAGACGATCTTTTCCCTTTGCAACGTCTTGTATGGCTAAAGAGGCCAATCCTTGACACACAGCTGCGGTTGCAGGTTGGACATATAAAAACACCCGGCGGAGCTGCATTTTCAGCCTTCTTTCTGCTTCTGTTGTGTATGGCATCTGCAATCCGAGACCCTTCTCTTATGCTCTCTTTCCATGTGGATCTATCCAGTGCTACTTTTTCCCAGCTGCTAGTGTCGATTTTAAATAGCTTCATGTCACGTTTGCACACATCTGTACACCGTAAAAGTGGGCGGCCAGCGGCTCTCCTTCGGAGGTGGAAGACATTCAGCTTTTTTTCCTGCCACGAGTATGTCGACCATGTTTCGCTTCCGTATAGCAAAGTGCTCATCACGCAGGTCCGGTAGACTAAGGCTTTAGTATTGTTAGTCAGCAATATGTTGTCCCACACTCTTTTCTGCAACCTTGACATGGTGCCCATTGCTTTGGCTATCCTATTGTTGATGTCTTTATCCAGTAGAGCATCGTTGGATATGATGGAGCCAAGATAGCAAAAGTGATCAACAATTTCAAGTGGTTGACCATTAATGTTTACTTGAGGTGCAGCATTAGTGTTTTGGACCAGTATCTTGGTCTTGCTTTGACTAATATTTAAGCCGAACTTCTGGCAAGCAGCAGATAGTTTGTCAACCAGGATCTGGAGCTGAATATCAGAGTCAGCTACAATAGCTGCATCATCAATGAAAATGAAAGTACTTGAATTGTATCAATAATAGAGTAATGAAAATATAATCTCACATTTACATTTCACTTCGGTATTTATACAATCGCAATAAATTATTGACTTGATTGTCTCAGCTGTTCTTTGTTTTCTGGTTATTGACTCATGACTCGTAGAAGTTTTTGACATTATTTATTACCTTGTATATCCTTTTGTTGTTAAACAGGTTAAAAACTATTTTTTGCATCTGGGAAAACCCTTTTTTTTTAATCTTAAACCGCCCTGGATAGAGCTTATGAAAATTAAAGCGGTTGTCAAAAGCGTCTTTAAGAAAAAGAGGGAATGGGAAGGAGAGATGTGTCGACAGGAACTGGGGAATGGGTAGGTAGGGGAAGCTGTTTTTTAAGACACGATGTAAATAAGAAATACAAAATGGAAAACGGGAGGTAACACTGTAATTGTGACTACCAGCATGACTGACTGATAGTGTGGTGTGTGCTTCAGAAAGGCACCACGATGAATCTGGGTTCGAACTAGAGTTGGGAACCGAATCCGAACCGAACCCGAACTTTAAAAACTGATTGGTACAAACCGAAGCGAACGAACTGTCCTTACCTTAATTGAACCAAATCAAGGTTTTTGCAATATGCTTGTTAAAAAAAACAAAGTTTTAATTTTCAGCGAGGCTATGTAACAGAGGTTTTTTTTATTTTTGCAACATTCTGCTACTGTCGTGTACGGCTTTTGAAAACGGCTCTAATGATTTCAAAAAATCTGACAGTTCATATATACTTTCGAAAAGAAATTTAGTTGCAATTTGACATCTTGCCTGACCTTTCTAGGTTTTCAAAATATAATCATCTTAAAATTAAATTTGGTCTGGAGATCTATATAATGAACACACTTCAGTGAAAACTACCGTATTTATTCACTAAAGAGTTAAATAAGAAAATACACACATAGGTACATTATGCGCACAGTCTTCTTTATAAATCAGAGAGAGAGAGAGAGAGAGAGAGATGGGGAGAAGAAAACTATTTATATGTAATTTATTAAGTGGTAAAATAAGAGGTTACCTTGACATATGCATTCTATAAAGACTCACTGATCGACGACCTATAGGGGAGTTGGAAGTATGTATAATTGACATCTCATCACTTTTATCATGCATGTCGTCTTGATTACAATACCCAACTTTTGCCTTCCTGTATGAATGCTATTTACATTGTCATACAGCCTGACATTTATACCTCTCTCCATCTACTACTTTAACTTTGCTTCCTTGTTTGTCCCCCCCCCACTTTCCAACCACTACTTTAACTCTATCTCCCTTGTTTGTCCCTCCCTCTTCCATCTACTTATTTAACTCTTTCAGCCCCCCCCCCCCACACTCCATCCTCTACTTTAATTCTTGCTACCTTGTTCCCCCCTCCTCTTTGTCATCTCTATCTCGTCACAAATTGCATAGTATATGTGTGCTATACCCTAACGTGTTTGTGTGTCTGTGCATTGCGATGCACTGACCGGGTCTACATGGGACACTCAAAACGCCCAACTTGTTTTGAACTTCGTAACATTTGACTGTAAGTTTACTTTATTTTTCTTTTTAAACTTTTTTTCCCCAAGGCTTTTACTGAACAAACCATTTCCCTTACCCCCCCCCTCTCGGTGTTAAGTCAAGTTTGTCCGTGTCTCCGAATGCGTGTGAATTTGGAGTGTGTTCTTGTGTACTTACCTCAGGATAAGCTTGTCTCTTATTTTGTATAAGATTCTCTCTTATAATTGTGTTTGCTCGTGCACTGAAGATGCAGTATCGTGGAACGGATATATTGTATAGTGGAGTAAGTTTGTTAACATATCTGAACACTAACATTATACAACTACGCTATATTTACTGCTATGTATATGTTGAGAGAGAGACTCTCTACTTTCACACGACAATTACAGGCCTACCGCTTTGTCATCTGTATACTGATAGCTAAGCATTAACTGTCAGATGTAGACCAGAGGCTCAAATAGATCTACATACAATGCACCTATGTACGCAAGTATTTTAGGAGACTGGGAGGCGTTTCAGGCTATAGAGAGGGGCTTTAATAATAACTTAATGAGAGAGATGAGAGAGAGAGACAAATATATAGAGAGAAATAGAGAGTGAGAGAAAGAGAACTAGAAAGAGTTGTAGTATGAAGGTGTAGTAAAGAAACAGACTGTACTTCGATTTAAAATCAGAATTTTAAAAACATCTCTTGTGCGTTTTGTAGACTCGACAAAAATGTAGTATCAAATCTAGATCTGAATGTAGAATGTCTGCTAGTTCAGAATGACACTTGATCCAACACATGCTTGGACCTACTTAACGTGTATTACATTGCATTCAAGTGAATAATAGTAGCCTACTACCCCTCCCCCTTTTACATAAAAGACACTGTTGGTATTTCGGTTAACATTCATTCATAATTATATTAGTACACTTTTCCCACCTAGGTAACTATAGTCTTCCTAAAGTGTTAATGCTTTTACTGTGTGACTGTACACCAGGTAAAATACCTTTTTGTTCCTAATAAGATATAAGTCATAAAGCTATATAACACATCCGCATGTCAAAACAGCTGTTTACCGACATTACCAAAGAGAAAGGGGTAAAATGAGGGGGAGAGGGGAGGTGTAGACGACATTACCAAAGAGAAAGGGATAAGGAAGGGGGGGTGTATGCGGCGTTAACAACTAGCAGCCCAGGAAGCTAAATACCAACTTAGATTTTGGCTGAAAGCTGCAAATAAAAAAAAAAAGGTCTATATAACCATTTAATAAAGTGGGAGTTGTGATATAAAACAGGACTGTAGAATATGACAATGCCATGTGGGGGTCTATTTAAACCCAGATCAATCACTGCTGAAAAGCCACCTGTTTAGCGGCTTTGAAAGGGAAAAAGCTGCTATCAGTTTTGTGTTGTGTGTCTGTCACTTTTATAATTCGTATGCTAAAAAAGCGCTTATGACGATAAGATTTTGGTATAAACCCTTGCGTGTTAAAACTACATGCAACGACTAATTTATTGTTCTTCTGAAAGCTAATCCTTTGGTTTTGGGAATTTTAATATGCACAACGTTGTTGTTTTAATTTCACCTACCATTTGTTAACAAAACCAGTTCTATATACAGTGTACTAAAAAAAAATAATCCTAAATTAACACAATATTTAAAGGGAACATAATAATTTGGCTTTAAAAAAACATTTATAGTCAGACCTTGCGATCTACTGGGGGGGGGGGGACAGATGGTGTCAAGACCATTTGTTTCTTTGGACAAAGGTTAACGGTGGTGTCATGTGGACAGCACACCGACTAACCTATATCGTCAATATAATTTCGAATTTCAAAATCCCACTCTTTATTTGGATTCTAACTCAAGTCGTTCCGTTCAGAAGCAAAGCGCTTCAACACTTGGCCATGATGCCTCATATTTATGTACCGACATTAAAGAAAAAAAAAAGACGATACTTGTTGTAGTGTACATAAACATTTCTAAGTTCTCTAGTTGTTGTTAATTAAGTCAACATGTACACAATCTTGCGATCTTTAAGCAGGAGGCATTCAGGTTGTCTATGAGAGAAAACTATTATTTTCACGGGTCCTGCATTTTGTATGGATTCAGATATGATTGCGATTATTTATGGACTGAATTTCGAAATTTCTTATATCAATGCATTAAAGTTTCCTAAAACTTTTTGTGAACCCATGATATGGTCAAACAGTTCAAATTTGAGTTGTTTTTTTTTTTTAAAGTGGTCAGCAGGTCATCATGGAACCCAATAACCCTTATGATCCTATTTCGAATTTCCTCTTATGTGGCTCCTTCATTTTAGGGGATACTTAGGAATGCTATGATCCTTCTATAGCATCTTGATTCCATTGCGAAACTTGCTATGAGCGTCCCAGAGTCGCAAGCATACAATAATATCACCATTACCGAGAATCGGATCACTCTGGATTAAATGCAGAGGTATATGCCTTTGTCTTTCCAGCAAATGTTCTTTGCGCTTAAACTATCAAACATCGCCCCTTCAGCAGCTTTACGTTCCACGGACCTACAGTTGCCGCCAACAAGCCTGTATGAAAAAGAAAAATTTAATGAGTTCAACGACGATTTCGAAAATATTTAAATAAATGATTGAATGTATTTGAAATGCATAAAATCATATTTCACATTTGAATAAAGCACAATTGGGGGTAGGGGGGACCAGGGAAAAGATCTTGTTTGTCATTGTAGATATATTTTAAATATTGTGTTTCCTTTATTACGTAGTAACTGGTATGTGAACCCTATTATGTTTTCTTTTATCTTTCTTTTTGTTCTGATTTTAAATAACTGAATGCCGATATATGATGTTAGAATAAGGTTAGGGTTAGATATTTTTTTTTCAAACCACATTCAGTAGGTCTTTGGTATATGTGGTCTGTGAGTGACTTTGACCCTTAACCTCGTGACCCTCTTCAGCTTCGCCTGGGCGACCATCGAGGCACCAAAAATACAATGTGCATAACATGCCAGTGTGTATCGCAATTTGCCGTGACAGAGCGTGAGCAAGCAAGTGGTAGTGACGGGGGAGTATAAGTGTGTGTGTGTGTGTGTCTTTATGTGTGTGAAAATGTCAATATGTGTATGTATGTGTGTGTACGGGTCCTTAGTGTTGCTGAGTGTGAACAACGAGGTTTGCAGTGAAACTTTTCGTCCTGCTTTTTAGCGGCCCCCGTAAGGGGAAAAAGCCGCTATTAGGTTTGTGCAAAATGTCCGTCTGTCCGTCTGTCCGTCTGTCCGTCTGTCCGTCTGTCACACTCAGGGCGCCGAAACTAGAAGAGATACGAAAAATATTTTTTCACCATTAAATGCGGCTTGAAAAGTTTAGGTGCAACGGCTACTTTTAGTTTTCTAAAAGCAAACCGTTTAATTTATAAAAATTATTTTGCAAGTGATTTTTTAATAATAAAACACCAATTGTGAAGCAATTACGTAAATCTAAGGGAGGAAATGTTACTATATGAAATGCTCTTGGCATGTAGATATCACGCACATTTTTTAAAATGACTTTCTGTCTGTCTGTCCGTCTGTCCGTCTGTCAGACTCAGAGCGCCAAAACTAGAAGAGATACGAAAAATATTATTTCACCATTAAATGCGGCTTGAAAAGTTTAGGTGCAACAGCTACTTTTAGTTTTCTAAAAGCAAACCGTTTAATTTATAAAACTAATTATGCAAGCGATTTTTTTTATAACAAAACACCAATTCTAAAATAATTACGTAAATGTAAGGGAGGAAATGTTACTATAAAAAATACGTAAGGCATATAGAGGTCACGCACATTTTTAAAAATGATTTTTTAGCAGCGGCTTTCGTGTACTAGCGTAAAGCCCGGAAATGACATGATTCTAAACTAATTTCTTAAATTTTTAAAAAAATCAGATTTTTTAAAATAAAATTGTTTAATACACCCATTATGATGTAACTAACATATTTTTGTGCGTTTTGTCTGTTGGTTGGTCTGTCCGTCACGGTTAGAAAAAAACACTAAAGGCTTTTGAAAATATGATTTAACCTTTACTGTTCTTTCAGAAATATTGCGATAGTTTAAGGATGGGAGCATACTGAAATTGAGCCAGGGACTTAGAAGGAACATCCAAAACATCTTGCGAATAGGCGGATTTGACAGGGATCCGACTCCGACGGGGGCCGCCTCTGAGTTTGTGTATTACACAAACTCTCTTTGTAATCTTGTTTTTTTTTCTTTTACTCTTTTGTTTTCCAAGTTACGTAGGATGATGAATGAAATAAAATTCATGTACATCTCTAAGTGTGACGTTAAAATAAAGAAAAATAAAAAGGGGGGGGGGGGGAGAGAACATAATGGATCACTGCCTGACCTTGTCGAATGCGCTCTTAAACATTGTTTAAATTGTAGGAGGGAATCAAACCTTTCTCGCTGCCATCCACCGCCATCCTGCGGGAGATTCGGGGAGGACGTACAAATCTTCATATCCGAAAGAACGTCTGAAGCATCTGAAGCGGTACAAATATTGAAACTCATATAGGGGACATACTACCGTACATCCACACACTAGAGCATGATATAGGTTTTAGATTTTTTGTTCAATTTTTGGTGGGGCTAAATTGTATAGTAATGTCTGTCATATTAACTAAGTTTTTACACAGTGGTTAGCAGGTCATCGTGTTGTCCAAAATGGCTGTATTAATCCTGTTTCTAATCTCTTCATTCGTGATTCGTTCTTTGTGACACCTAGGATTTAACTATATCTTTTTAGAACGATCGGAGGCGCGGTGGCTGAGCGGTAAAGCGCTTGGCTTCTGAACCGGGGGTCCTGGTTTCGAATCCTGGTGAAGACTGTGATTTTTATTTCGGGATCCTTGGGCGCCTCTGAGTCCACCCAGCTCTAATGGGTACCTGACATGAGTTGGGGAAAAGTAAAGGCGGTTGGTCGTTGTGCTGGCCACATGACACCCTCGTTAACCGTAGGCCACAGAATCAGATGACCTTTACATTATCTGCCCTATAAACCACAAGG